>OY757909.1:701549-974049 GCA_963585895.1 Sepioteuthis lessoniana
CGAGTTCTATATGCACCTTTACGTAGACACCCAAATGTCACTGGTGTCCGATAACCTTTGTAATTTTCGTGCAACGTATTATTATTATTAGTAGTAGTAGTAATAGTAGTAGTAGTAGTACAGTAACATTTTGTGTACTATTTCATCCCAAAAGTTAGGAGTGCGTATTATACACGAAAAACTATAGAATTAAGCTTTTTTCACATACCACATGCCTCACCATATTCGGGACTGAATGACCGAAAGCAAGTATATTTAGAGTTCAAACTAATGTTTTATGCCGTTACAGAAAAATATCCTCTGGAATGTGTCTTTGTAATTTTTGGTTCTTTTAATGCTTATTTTTGTCGCCATCTTGTTGCATTACCGCGTATTTGCTCTAAATACTGAGTAAATTTTGTCTTTTAGGCCATAAGATAAACTGTATAAATTTTAGTCAGTACAAACTGATGAAAACGTTGAACAAATGATAAATTTAATTTAGATTTAGCTGCTTCAAGTTTAGGTGTGCCTGTCATACACAAATAAATACGATTGTAGTAGTAGTTGTCCAAGAAAGAAGTAACTTTTTGACATTGTTAGGAACATTACACTCAACATTTGTCCTTAATTTGAGTTTATATCTTAGGGAAATTTTAAAAGAAAGGACATATTCTTTCTCGTAAGTGTAGCCATTTTTAATTAATTATAAATAGAACGAAAGTAGACAAGGTCTGAGTGAGGAATAAAAAAAATCAATTTATCCGTGTTGAAAATAGAGGGTGATAATTCTATCGCTTACAAAAGACAAAATTCAAATCAGATACCTGCACACTATGAAAAATATTTGTATAATGATCCAAACTATTATATGTATATTAGCGTAAAATACAGCAAAAAATGGTACATCGTAGAGGGGTCTTCGTTAGTACCATAGCGTTAAAATGCTCAAAGAGAATAAAGCATTTTCCAGTTTAGTTTGCAACGTTCTAACAATAGTGTGTGGTTAGCATTTGTGCTCATACCAACCGTATTTTTCAAGGGAGATAACTGCTACATACTTCCTCCTATTCCTGTATTTATTTATTTCTAAAAATTGACCTTGTGTCATATCTTGCTCAGTGAGGAGTGGTTGGGTAAATACACACTGGAAGCAACAATCCACGAAACAGCATCTGTACGGCCACTCTCATCTTATCTTACAAACCGTACAAGTAAAACGTATATGACATACTGGATACTGCCGGTGAAATAAAGATGAAGTCATAAGAGACGTTCTTCTGAAGACTCCAAGACATCAACTCTGTGCAGACACTAGATGCAGTCTAGAGGACCTGCTAGAAGTGATAGACGATAGGGACGGATGGCAAGAGAGAGAGAGAGAGAGAGAGTCTGTACGATTTGATGATGATGATCTACTGTTACTAGAATAGACATTTCAACTGAAATGATAAAGGTAATCACCTGTGCTGCATAAGAAAATCGAGCAGAATTTTCAATATTGATTGCGTTATCACAGTCTACTTACGTCATTTTTAGAGTGGGAGCAATCAATCGAAAGTGAGAAAAAAGTAACTCTAAGTCAATGCCATCAGTCATCTAAGATTTATTTTAAGAAACACAACTGAATAGTAATGTGAATATGTAATTCTGCTGCCGGTAGCACTTTAATGTAAAATAACAATATTTCCAGAAATAGGCAATCCGAGATATGCCTTCAAAGATTTGTTGTCCTTTCAGGGTTCCATATTCTGCACCATGCAACCATTTTAAAAGAAGAATCTGATTGAACCAAGGATTTTCATATTGTTGAAAATTAGATCTCAATTTTTGGTCACGAGTTACTTTCCTTGTACACGGCGGAGCTTAGAATTAGCCAATTGTATTCCACTCCAAAAACAAGGGGGACCTGGTTATGAGACTAAACTGAATCTGGTGACGAGTCTACAGTTCTGGAGTTTTGAGAAAGTGTGGAGTACTTCTTTATTGCCATTAACTCCCAGATTCACTGTGATCCGGAGTGATAGTACTTGTTAAGGTTCCATCTTTGAGTCTGTTTGAAAAATATCGAAAATTATTTGTATTAGGAATAGTTCCTTTAAGTTATAATTGTTTCCTAAGGATTATTATTATTAGTTACTGAAAACCATATAACTATGTGCAAAGAAATGATTGTTATTAAATGGAAATAATTACACTAGTTTACAAAGAAATTGAGGCAAGCACAAAAATACCCGTTTTTTACCTAATTTGAGGGTGCTGAATTCAAATTTGAAATCCGTTTTTACTCATCACCTCTGGTTTTTAGATATACATAGTGTGCATTTTGTGCATATACGGTACATAAAGGTATATATGAATTCAGGGTTAATTCTAATGTTGTGAGACTTATGGCTTATTTTTTAGTTATTATGCACCAAATGTACGTGGTAGCATTACATTATATATATATAGATATATATATATATATCAAGACGGATTTTGACAGTTAAGGAGGCGGCGGAGGAGGTTGGTGTCCCTCAACTATCATGTTAGACATCTTTTGGGTTACTAAATATTAGTATTACATTTTCAAATGTATATTTAGTTTTACTTTGTTATATTTTCAGATTCTCCAATCGCTTCAAGCACGTCAAAATGTCGAGGATGCTTCAACAAGGCCAATTCTTTCTGCTACATGTGTGGGGACTTCACAACAGTTGCACAGCACCATCACTTCCCTCTTCAGAACCGCCTACTTTTACTATTTTGACTGTAAAATTGGTGATCAGGACAAGTCTTGGGCTCCGCACATCTGTTGTAAACCCTGCTACAATGGACTAACTGCGTGGTTTAATGGCAAGAAAGCGGAATTCAATTTTGCAGTCCCGATGGTTTGGAGAGAGCCACGAAACCACGCAGATAATTGTTATTTTTGTTTAACTAATATAACTGGTTTCAATGCATCTTCTAGGAAAAAGATCAAATATCCCAACCTTCGATCTGCTATGAAACCCGTTCCCCATTCAGATGATCTTCCTGTACCCACACCTCCAGTAAATAAGGATCTTCTTTCCTCATCAGATGAAGAAATGCCTTCAAGGAGGATTCGGCCGAGTCAATATCTTTGGAAGATATTGAGTCTACATATTCAGGAACAAGTGGCAATGAGCCACACTGGATCACGCAAGAAGACCCGAATGATCTTGCTCGTGATT
This sequence comes from Sepioteuthis lessoniana, assembly GCA_963585895.1. Lineage (NCBI taxonomy): Eukaryota > Metazoa > Mollusca > Cephalopoda > Myopsida > Loliginidae > Sepioteuthis > Sepioteuthis lessoniana. The sequence continues at coordinate 704,726 of OY757909.1, forward strand.
TGTATCTGTCAAAACAGCAGTCAGAGCTCTTGGCTTCTCGGCTTAAACAGTGGAACCTAGTCCAGGGAGATGTAAGGATCACCAGTTTCAGGAATCGGAACAAAGACCTTGCTTCCTTTTTCGACAAGGAAAACAAGTTGTGCTACTGCACAAACATGACTGGCTTGTTTACGTCCCTTGGTTTGCCACATAATCCTTCAGACTGGCGTCTTTTCATAGACTCTTCCAAGCAAAGTCTCAAGGGTGTTCTTCTGCACAACGGGAATAAATATCCCAGCATTCCCATGACACACTCTGTCCATCTAAAGGAGTCCTATGACAATATAGAGCTTCTTTTAGAAGCTATTAAGTACAGCGAGTACCAATGGATTCTGTGTGGGGACCTCAAGGTCATTGGTCTTCTTATGGGTATGCAAGCGGGCTTCACAAAATACTGTTGTTTTCTCTGTCTCTGGGATAGTCGAGCTGTATCCCAGCATTACAAGCAGAAAGACTGGAGGTCTAGAAGCACTTTTGTTCCTGGCGAACACAGCCTCAAGGAGAATCCTCTGGTGGATATGAATAAGGTGCTTCTTCCTCCTCTTCACATCAAGCTTGGTTTGATGAAGAATTTCGTGAAGGCATTGCACAAAAATGGTGCTGCCTTCCAATACTTGACTATTGTGTTCCCATGTCTTAATGCTGCTAAGCTCAAAGAGGGCATCTCTGTTGGACCTCAGATCCGAGAAGTGCTGAAGGATACTGATTTTGAGGAGCTTCTTAACTTAAAGGAACTGAGAGCATGGGAAGCATTCAAGTCAGTCTGTAGTGGCTTCCTTGGTAACACACGCGTACCAGATTACCAAGCCTGTATTGAGAAGTTGCTAAAGTCTTACGAGGATATGGGGTGTCGAATGTCACTCAAGATTAATTTTCTCCATTCCCACCTCAACTTCTTCCCCACAAACCTTGGAGCAGTGAGTGATGAGCATGGAGAAAGATTCCACCAAGACATTACGAAGATGGAGAGCAACTATCAAGGCAAATGGAACCCCGGCATGATGGGAGACTTCTGCTGGATGCTCTTGCGTGACATCCCGGAGGCAAAATACACCAGATCTTCTAAGAAAACACACTTTTGACTGTCTGTGGTACTATGAATTGTGTAATTGTGTCATCCAAGTATATTGATTCAATCAGTGTTCTTTATCTATCCTGTTTTATCTGTTATAAGCTGCTGCAACTCTTGAAATATGCACATATATTCTTTATTTAGACTAAAATGAGACTATTTAAAAGCCAGAAAACTAGAGGTGATAGAGCAACACTATTTATAAATTTGAATTCAACACACCCAAATTAACAAAAAACACCTATCCTCATTCTTGCCTCAGACCAAAAATTTATTTTTGTAAACCAGTGTTATTTGAAACCATATAATTATTAGTATTAGATAGAAATACTTGAAACCATATATCTGGGTGCAAATTATTTGTATTGGATAGAAATACTTGATGTCATATAACACAATTCCCTAACCTCTTGGCACAAACTAACTCTTGACTGGTCGACATGCCGTTAAAATCAATGAATCAAATCCTTTTCTCCAACCGAAAGTCATGACGGAAAATGTTCATTGGTATGGCTACATAAGCACATCAATAAGTTCGTGGCCTAATCATGGAAAAAGTCGCAATCATATTTAACAATATTTAATTTTCAACATATTCTCTTTCTTTGTCAATACACTGAACTTAGTAACAAATATTAATCACAAAAATGAACAAACAGAAAGAATTTCAGATGAATTTTTTTTACTTATAGCCAGTAATGTAATATTGTAAGCAAATCGCACAGGGGTACGAATAGACAAGTTATTTTTTTTAAATCCAGCAGCCAGAAGAAAGCCGAGTTGACAAAGTTCATCATCTCATCCAGTGGGCTAGGTGTAACAATATATGTTTGATCTATGACGCCAGATCGGGTTGCGCTAAAGTTATCAACGATGGCTATCTCAGTGGTGGTGGTGGTGGGAGCTACCGAACGATGTCACCTACCCGAGGCAGAAGTAGAAGTGAAGGTATTTTGTGAACCCTAATATATATATAAATATATATCACGGATTTAGTGATTCTGTCTCTCTTTATTAGTGGCTGGGGTTCGAGATCCCAAACGTTTGCGTGAAAGAAGAATGAATCAAAGATAAGAAAAGAGTCCTGTTTCTAGAAGAACGAAGAAGCTGGCCTTCACGTGATGCCTGTTTTCATTTCTTCCTGTTTTCACGGCCTCGTAGATGGACCTTAGAGAATAAAGCAATAAAGACCTACCGATTAACACGAAGAATTTGGGGGGGTTGTCCCCCCCTCTCCATCTGACGATTAGCCATCATTGACATAGCAGTCATTGGTGACTAGGCAACATTTAATCTATTCTCGTTTTGAAAAGGGTTTCGCGGGTTTTTTTTTAAGATTTAAAATCATATTTTCCTATATTGTTAATTAATATACACTGTTTATGCAAAACTACATAGAATTTTTATCTTGGTATCTTTTCTGGTCAGTGTTATAAAGTCATGACACACTAATTTTTTTAATTGAACTTGCTTGTCTCAATGAAAAAAAAATTTGATGCTGCATTTTTAAAAACTCCCACTGTATCCGCCATTTTTTTAGGAATATCCGGAAATCTACTACAAAGTGAAACAGGAAAAATGATTTCATTGTTAAATTGATGTTAACAAAAAAATGTTTTCCCATCAATATCCTAACCCATACTGAGAACAAGCAGTGGAATAATCTGATCCGACCCGACCTTATAAGAAGAGGGGAATAGGTTAGGAAACAGTTACATTACGACAAGAATGGGCACCTGATATAATGTAATGGTTAACAAACTGAATTAGTAGACCACTGTTAGTGATTTAGATCCTCATTCCTGTCATTGTGCCACATCAAAACTAAGCTTAGTAAATAATTACATTACGATGACATCTTTCATATGCTACAAGATGCGTATCAACAGACAAACATCAAACTATCAAACATGTGATTTTCTTGTAACATATCCTTCCATCTTCCATATAAATTTTCGAGTTTGATTTTTTTGGTTAATGGTATATTGCTTTCAGTTTCGGTTTCTTCGTTTAATGGCATATCAACCTTCATAGATTATTTAATGCCAAAACCATACATGTAGAAGAAAAGTAGTGGTACTATTTAACCCATATCTGTTAGGATAAGGAATCTCAAACCTTTCCCAAGGGTATTAGTCTGCAAGTGAATGTAATAGCGCGACTGGAGATCGAACTCTCTTCCTACGATGTTACGGTCCAACACATTAGCCATTTCACCACAGGGACTCCCCTACTCAATAGATGGGACATTAACAAGTATTACTACTTCGAGTCAGAGTGGACCAGGGATTAATGGCAATCAAGTTTTACCTCATATTCCTCACATCTCAAGAACTGAAGCCTCACCATAAGATGCAGTTTAATGTTATACCCAGGACTTCACTTTTTTGGGGGGGGGTAACTCCTCTGTCGAAGCTAAGGTCAGCGTATTCTAAGCATCACCGACAGAGTGAAGAAGTATTTGGTTTAATGCATTAATTTTTTTCCTTAAAAGTCACATCATTTTGAAATGGGCTTAATATGGAATAAAAATATCTTAATATGATCATTACGGGGGATTTTATTATGCCCTTTATTTTATTGCTACAAAAAGTCACAATGAGTAATGACATCGTTGATGGTATTTTCACTTTCAGACTTTTATGGGCCAAAATATAAAAATCAAAAGATAAAACCCACTTGTCATGTTTTATCGTACAGTTTATCTGTGATTTTGCTTTTCTTGATTATAGAAAAATTCAGTTATAAACAATTTCTAAGGTTTACTTCATGATAGTTAAGAGTAATGGTGTTGTAGAATTTTAACACACACATAATAGCAGCCTGGAGATACTAAAAACAAAAGATCATTAGCTTTCTTGTCTGCTAAAAAGCTCTACTAATGAAAGAAGAAGAAGAAGAAGAAGAAGAAGAAGAAGAAGAAGAAGAAGAAGAAGAAGAAGAAGAAGAAGAAGAAGAATGATGATGATGATGATGATGATGATGATGATAATAATAATAATAATAATAATAATAATAATAATAATAATAAAAAAAAAAAAAATAAAAAAAAAAGACTTACAGATTAGTTACAGTGAGAGATCAGAGAAATTAAAATTATCTACTTAACTAGAAAGAAGAAATTATCGAATCGAATCTTTCAAAATATTTAATGGAATTTCTAATTATGGTAGACATTTTTTTTTTCAGTATTTCTCCTCGAACTAGAAATTTACTATCAAGACAGATTTCAAAAACTGAATCTGCAATACAATTGGATTTTTGCTGATAAAGTAATATATTTTTGGAATAAATTGCCAAATCAAATCAAAAACAGCAATAGCGTAAAAAATTCTAAGATTAAATTGGATGATTTTAGAAATAATGATAAGAAAAAGAATTAAAAAAGCATTTTTGCGAACTATCGGATGAATAATTTAATAGAATTTGATCTACACATAGATATTGTATTACAACTGTATTCTACCTAATGTCGTAGTTTATTCATTGTGAATTGTTTTTGCATTTAATCTGTCCAAGGAAACAATATATAACCAACTACCCTTCCTTTACAACGACAACAGTTCGGATATACCAAAGAGAGGCTGTAATGTTCTTTCTTTAAGTAAAAGTGAATGTGTTTTCTATGGCCATTCCTACCGTATGCCATATGCTATTAAGGAGAGTAATCCATCAATATTTTAAATAAAAAGTTGAATGCAATAATCTGGTGTTTCCAATATAATAAGTCAGTCTTCTTACAGACTTGTGTTCTCGAATCATGCTGTAAATGACAATTTATTGCTGTGATTGGTTGGTTGGATTTTATGGCATATTAACTTTTGTAGGTTATTTAACGCCAAATCCATTTTTATGCAAATAGTCAGTTCTATTTTTTAAAAATCAGTTTAGCTTTAATACACAGTCTAATTGTCAAAAACATTTCTATTTCAAGCTAATCAGTTTATTACAACAGTTCTAATTCAGCTTATTCAGTTTAGTATAAATATAGATTTTCTTTACACACAGTTATATGTCAAAACAGTTCTATATTAAACAATTCAGTTTAGCGTAAGTACAATTTCAATGTCAAAAAGATTTCCATTTCAAACAATTCAGTTTAGCATAAGCACGCAGTTTAAATGTAAGTACAGTTTAATTTTCAAAAACATTTCTATTTCAAGCTATTTAGTTTAGTTAGAAAGTTCTAATTCAAAGAATTCAGTTTAGTATAAATATGCAGTTTGTTCTATTTAACCCATAGATAGGACCCTATCAGGTGCTACCACTCCGGGCCAGAGCGGACCTGGGAACGATGGTAGTGAAGGGGTACTCTGCATTCCCCAAAGCTCCAGCATTACTGGAACCTCACCATCAAATTGTTTCGTGTCATAAACAGGACACTCATTGTGGAGGGGGGGGTCTTACCCTTCTGCAGAGGTGTCGTCGGTGTGTTCTACAGCCCCAGCCGACTGGGCAATATTTCTGTGATAATTTCGTTGTATTGCTACATTTTTGTAAAGTCTTGAAGTGGTTACGATAAACTTAGAAAATGTCACTTTGTATCAGTCTAAAAATTGGTAGTTTTGGTTTGGTTTCTTAGTTTAATGGCATATCAACCTCCGCGACTTATATAATGCCAAAGCCATTCTTGTAAAAGAACAGCAATGATACTATTCAACCCATCACTGGGGGAGGGGAGAGAGTTTATACTTTTGCCAAGGGTATTAGTCTGAAAGTGAGTGTAATCGCGCTACTGGGTTAGAAAATTGCTGGGATATGCTACCATTTTTGTCGACTTGATGTTACCAGTTGTGCAGAGCGATAAAGTTTAGGAAAAGTCGAGATAATTGTAACGGAGTGGCCGCCTTCCACCACCAGTGATCCTGGTACACGGCTGTGTGACTGACAGCAAGGGATTAATCATGAGAACTCTCGCAGCAAGTGGGAGAAATGGTCACACGTGAGGATTGTGGAAAAGGGTCAGTGAGCTAGTAACTGTCAGAGCGACAAAGAACGGCTTAAACTTCGGGACTAACGAAATCGCCCCTACCATTGGGGGTAGGCGACGATTTAGTAATTCCTTCCTCGAAAATACCCTATCACACCTTCCTGTTTTTTTGGGTGGGTTTGTTTTTTGTTTGTTTATTTTTAGACTGGTCCAGATGAAAGTTGAAACACATATAATTAAATAAATGGTATTTTTTCTGTGAGCATGTCTCTTACCGTCTGATAATTTGCTTTGAGACCAAGCAAAGCTATATTATCATTTTTGTAGAGGATCTTATAGTTGTTAAATGTTGACGCTTTCGAACGAGTGTCTATTGGTGTAAGCTGGTAACGAAAAAATCCAAGGCAATTCTGTGTGTTATTTAATAATTCTTATTTAATGTGAAAACTGAAGATAAAAAAGAAGATGAAAAAGGTAAACGATTTGTGCATGTAGAAAAGTCCTTTATGATATGTAAGTAAGTAAAGTTGGCGACTAGAAGGCCCCCTTTTCAATAACTACTACACCAAGGTGTAGGGGATGGCGCTACTCCTTTCCCTGGATTGCTCCACTTTACCCTTGATACGTACCTTATAATGCTGAGTGTTAAGGAGATATCAAGTACCATTTTTAAGTCTGTGGTATGACTCGACCTGGAATTGAACCCTGGTCTCCCGGACCATTGGCGAACACTCAACCCACTAGGCCAGTACGTGTGTGAAATTGTTAAAATTGTACAGAGATTACAAGCAAATCAGGTAGATCCCTACCTAGCTAACTTATCTAAATAAATAATTCAAAACAGGACAGAATTCGATAATAGTTTCTCAACCAATATCACAGAAATGTCCATCAAATTCTTTCAGCGATTTTATAAAAGATTTGACAACTGTTTCCTTCTTTCTAGCCTAATTTATTTCATGTTACTATTTTTCTTTTACATCAGAACTAATTGATATTTTTCGCTGATGTCTCAAAGACAGCAAGTCTCATCAGTTCTCCAGGAGCATTCAAAGTATTATACTTGATCCCAACGGTTAGAAACCTTAGGACAATATTGAAAATTTATAAAATAGACGGGTAGAACTCGAAATTCGATATCAAATTTGAACCATCCTGATTATTACTATTTTCAATCTATGCGAGTTTTTTCACACCGGTTATAACTAGTGGGTTTTCACTGAATTCTTAAGGACAGCAAACCTCTTCAGATCTCCAGGACTCTTCTAAGTATTCTAGCGGATCTTAATAGTGCTGTGATCTGGATGGTTTCGATTCTTCCTCTGATCTCTAGTTCCACCAGTCATTTTTCCAGGCCTTTTGGGGGCTGTTTCAAGTGCAACAACTAAATTTGGCATCTCTATCACCTCCATGTTCTCTTGCTTTTTCAGCTCTCTGGCAAGATCCAAGTATTTTTTATCTCTTCGCTTTCCTTGATTTTTATACTGGTCTGTCGGAGCGGCAAAATCCACAAGATGACAATTTCATTTTCCTATTAATCAAAACTTGGTCTGGTCTTTTGGTCGGGACTGGGTGATCCTTTTGCATCTGAAAGTTCTTGAGAACATTATGCGTCTTATTTTCTAGGATAGATCCTAGTTTATGCATATACCATTTGCTAGCATGGTCAAATCTTAATCTCTTGTACAATTTCTAGTTGATCACCTTTCCCACCCAGTCATACCTACTCTTGTATTCAATTTGTGCCAGTTTGCTGCATTTGCTTATTATGTGATTAACTGTTTCATCTCTGTCCCCACCAAAACCTACACTTGCTATTTATATGCACAATATCAACTTTTACTTTGATATTAGTAGTTTTTATGCTATTATTTTGTGCTTCAATTAATATTCAATTTCTCTCTTGAGGTTTCCTCTTCTTAGCCATGTCCAGGTTATCTCATAAGCAATTTTCTTAGTTTGTCACTTGAAGAATCCAAACAATTTTCTTCTGATTTTTGTTTACTTGATTTTTGTTTTATTATTGTTTTCCTGTTTTTCTTTAAGTTTGTCCCGTTGATACTGCAGCTGTTGGTTGCTATAATCAGTCTTTCTTCACTGATTATTACTCCTTGCGAGTTTTTCAAACCAGCCTTAACTGATGGTCTTTTACTGGAGTCTGAGCGACAGTGAATCTCCTCAAGTCTCCACAACTCTTTTTAGTATTCTGGCCGACCTCAACAATGCTGTAGTTTGAATAGTGTCGGCTCGTCCTTCGATTTCCAACTCTTCTAGTCCCCTCAGCAAGCTTTTGGCGATCACTCCAAATACACCAATTACAATTGGTACCACCGTCCCTCTCATGTTCTACAGCGTTTTTTTTTTTAGCTCTCTGGCAGTATCATTATTATTATTATTATTAGTAGTAGTAGTAGTAGTAGTAGTAGTAGTAGTGAGGGTGCAAATTTATTATGCATATAACTGCCCAATTTCATCAGGAATTGTGAGAGTAATTATATCTTAATTAGTTGACAATTACGATACCATTTCGCTCGTTGAATTTTCACGCACTTCACATAATTGTCAAGAGTGAAAAAAGGGAAATAACTCTAACACACAAATTCCAAAAGGAGTGAGATGACGGCAAATCAACTGGTAGGAATCAGGTTCGGTTTCTTTGTTTAATTGCATATCAGCTTTCGTAGGTTATTCAACGTCAAAATCATCTTTTTAGAAAGATAGTAGCGGTACTATTTAACCCATCGCTAGGAGGATAAGGGAGTTTATACCTTTTTCAAGGATATTATTTCAAAAGTGAACATACTAGCGCGATTGGACATTGAGTTCGCTTACTAAGAAGTAGCAGTCTATTACGCCACGGTGAATCAACCCTCGACCCACTCGATAAGAATCAACATCAATTAATTAAACTATATTTATTTACAGAGTGAATGTGAACAGGAATTTTGTGGGTGGTCATAATTTTTGGGTGACTATTTTGATTGTGATTGACAACATACAGTTATCGTAGCCGTCAGGGCTACAATACCCAAAATCTCCGGTTTAGAGAAAACACTGGGTCACCCGTGACGTCAGACAACAAAACGTCATGCTTACATTCACGAATTGAACTTCAGTTGCTAACACACGAACTATTGGTCGAAAAAATTAATTCTGCTGGTCTTTCGGAAACAAATTTATAACCACAGGATAACATCCATTATATTTAAACGTTCCTCTTCAAAGTATTATGAAGTATTTTATTATTACTTATATTTAATAAAGGAACTTCCTGTGTACACAAGCCCCTTCACTCGGCCCAGTAGTAGCGATTTACGCTTTATAAACACTGCAGGCAGCAACCAAAAACCAAATCGGCGACTGGGCACGCCTGAGACTGGGGAGAGGTATCTGTTTCCTCGCCCAGCAGTATGAGGTCTACGTCCTCACCACCAAACCAAACTGCTGAACGTAGAGTCTTCGTTCTTACCGCCAGCTAAAGCATCCAACCAACGACAGCCGTGGATCCAGCACACTCAACCAATCAATCACTATTGCTCTCATTCAAATAGATAACTTCAGAAAGTCTTTCGAGATCACTTTTGGTTTCCTCACTACACTTTCCTGCCAGATACCACGAGATGACATCCAAGCAACCAGCATCAACTGCAGACCAGCTCCAGCTTAACCAGGCAGCTGTTCCAGCGCAACCAAGGAACAGCACCTGTAGCACCTAGCCCATGAGCGACCGCTTTGCTCGGATAAGCACCAACACTTCGAGGCCACATCGACGCACACCCGGTTAACCAAGGATTGAATAAACCAGAACATCGATCATCCAGCCTCAGCAAGCAATGCGTCCACATCATCGACCGTCTCCAGCAACATCTACAGCCAGACCATACAGCTACACCTACAATCTGCACCAAGCACAGAGACCATCCTCACCTTCTAGATGTGCTGTCACCCCAAACTAATTGACAGCTGAGTCTAAGACCTTCTACAACACCGACTTTCAATACCCTGCAGAGATTAGGCCGACATGATACTACAAACTGCGATTCTACACCCATACACCTTTCGTGTAAGATTCACTCAATAAACTTTTCCACTCGTCTCTGTCGTTTGTCCAGTCCTCTGTCAATCATCACAACTCAACACTGCATACAGCTGTCCGCGGGATCGAACCATTATCGGTGCCCCGCGACATTGTCATCATTGCCGTAAACAACGTTACTTGAATTTATCTACAAATTGCTGTATTGGACAAAATCCTCAGAATTTTCTATAGACTACAAATGATTCTAATTGCTATTTCATTAGTTGAGTTCTGATTCCATCGTTATTCGCTCTCTCTCTCTCTCTCTATATATATATATATATACCCACACACCCACACAAACACAAACGACAGTTATTCAATAAATTAGGTGAAATTTGCAATATAATGACTCACATTTCACCCAGGAAAAATTTTTTGCTATATTTTTCAGTATAATCTCCATTCTTTAAAAGACATTTTCCCATTGAAAAACAAGCTTTTGTATTCCATCAGCATCAAAATCTTTGGACTAAGTTTTTAGCTATTTGCTCATGGTACTTTTCACTTCATCATCGCTTGAAAACTTTGTTCTACGCAGAAATTCTTTGAAGGGACTAAATAAGAGGAAATTAGAGGAAGCCAAATCTAGACTGTAAGGAAGATATGGCAGTTGTTCCTCACCAAAATGACAGTTTCGACTGGTGACACTCAACGACAAGTAAACTTAGAAAAGAAAATGTCATCGTACACAATTTTAGGTGCTGTACCCTCAGACATTCCCAAAATTGTTCAGAAATATCCTCTGCTGTAATTCATCTATCAGTCAAAATTAGTGCACGAACTGAATCCACCATTTTAGGTGGGTTCGCTATTGTTGACTTACAGGACCTATCTTCGTCTTGAATACTATTTCAACCTTCTTTAAACAAATTAACCCATTTACAAACATTTTCTTACTAAAATATATTTCTCCATCACTCATTCTTCTGCAAACTTTACATTCTTTGCAGGTCTTAGCAATGAAAAATTTGATAACAGACTTTTCTGTTCGAGCTTGGAGCACGGTTTGATTTGCCACCATTTTAAATAACATCAAAAATATTTTTGCGATACTGAAATTATTTTTGTTATAAATTAATTTTAATCCAAAGTTTGCATTTATGTAAAAAAAAATCTGAAAAGAAAATTTCTTTTTCTTTTTTTTTTTGAAAAACTTCCCCAAAATTTATTGAATGACCCTGCGTGAAAATATATATGTAGTGGGGGAATTCAGCAGATTTCTATATTTAAAAAAGTGTTAATTTTTTGTGCAAAAAATATAGGCACGATGAGCTGTAATTTCTAAACCTGCAATTTTTGCATTTATAACCAGTCAGCACATTCAAGCTAGTTTTCAAATTCCTTGGGATACTTCGCTGACGACCATATTTAATTTGCCGCGAAAAATTTGTAAATTTATTTGTAATTTTTTGCAGTATATAATCTTAAACGTGTATTACTGTCTGTAGGTGATATGTATCTATGTTTAATATTTTCGATGACTGGTTTGTTTATATACGGGGAGCATTTGGTTGCATTCGAATAGATTGATAGTATTTTTATTTTTGTTAGGATAATTGTTCAAGTTACTATTTATAGATGTCGGTAAAATTATTTTAATTTGTTCGTCTATGATATAGTTGGAAAATCCATGATTAATTAGGATTTGTTTAACGTTTCTTAGTTATTTCTAGAATAGTGTATGTGAGGAGGATAATTCTGGCTCGATTAATCAAATTTTTAATGGCTGTGGGCATTCACCGTGCTAGCATTCTTGTCAGTAGGGTTTTCATAAACAGGTGGTAAATTTATTACTATTGTGACAGAGAAAGACAGTCCGCCCCCTCCCCAGATGGGTTTATTATTTAACGGTTCTAAGGGATTGGAATGAATTTACTACTTAAATGGATAGAAGGGTGATTCGAGAAATAAGTTTTTTGTTGTTTCTTTAAATACAGAAAAAGAAAAGGAATTTCCTATTTTTTCCTTTTGGAATAACGTTTCTGGGGTTGAGTTTGTTAGTTAAGTGAGGTGATGGTTCGGGGTTGTTGATGGGTGGGTTCGTTAATTAAAGTCCATGATAAATGGTGAATGGGATTTTGGGTGGTCTGAGGACGAAATCCAGACCCAAGGTCTGAGACAAGATAAGTAGGTTTAGCAGACTTAAGTGGACGATGGCTGCAGGTAAACGCAGCAGGGAATCCAAATTCATTTTTAATACCACTTGAAAAGCAGTCACCTGCAGAGTTTCAGAAAGTATACGAAAATGCATGGAGGGCAAAGTGATTTACATATTATAATACATGGGCGGGGCCAAAGTTTGTCTATACTCCGCCTTACTCCATATAAGCAGTCGGCAGAGGAGAACTAAGGAATCCAGAGAGAAGACAGACATTTGAGTGGACAGACAAAGACACCAAACACAGTGAAAACGACTTGTTGAATCTTGCTGGTCTGATCAGAACCAAGTGATGGAAATAGAATCTTTGTGAATCCAGATAATTTTGTCACCAAAGATGAGAAAACAAACCACTAAGTCAATGTGTTTGTAACAAAGATCCGTAGTTGTCTCCCTAATATCGTCTGGATAGATCAGACTGATTTCACTTTTTCTCTCTCTGTCACTTCCGACCGAATGAGTGAATCTCATGTAACCTTTTTTGTAATCTACACATTTGTGTAATTTCTTTTGTGGTGAGATAAAGACAATAGCCTTAAAAAGGTTTTATTATGCAGGAATCAACAGTGTTGCTTGTTTCTTTTTGTGTCTTTGTCGTTGCAACAGGAACTATTTTCTTCATAAATAGCATTTCCTTTCGGTGTGGAACCCAGCCTAATCAACTCCACAATTGGACCATTCTGAGGGAACAAAGCACCGCTGTTTGGATCAAAAAATTCACAACATGGCGAATAGTGGTGGTTCATTCAGCTCAACAAAGGGAGCCCATGTGATTTTATTTCAGCCAAAACTGCCACAGAGAGATGAGATTCAGCAGCTGGTGGCTGAGTTCTACGTCAGACTATTAAAGTCAACTAAAACATCATGGAAAGCAATTTTATTGTTGATGTTGAGTTCATAGGTGAGTAATGGTTTCATAATGAAAGAAATTACAATATTTCATTACACTAAAATAGCCTTTCAGCTGACACCAAAAATCAATCTAGAACAGAAACAACTTCCCCTTTTCCCTTGACAGAGACCGAGTAAGGCGTAAAAGACCTGTAGTAAAACCAGATATTGACCAAAATGAACCTGATAATTTTCGTTCCAAGAAATTCAAAGCTTGACAAAATCGAATGCTTTTCTCAACACAGAACTTCTCAGAACAAAGAAAATAATACACATGCATACAACAATAAATATTTGTATACATTGTTTATTATTATATGGATAGTCTCTATACCGGCTACATAGTGAAGAGACTTTCTACATCAAGAGAAGCAAGTATGCCATTGTTCAATCTATCAGAGTGTAAGACTTTTAAAAATCTATCAGTTGAACTAAACACAATATTTGACTGGTAAATACCGAAGGACTTATTGTTTAATAGTTTTTGATAATTGATAAACTGAAGAGGAAAATTGAGAAATGATATGATGCTAGGATGACCTGGGTTTGTAGGTTCTTCCATTTCCATATAAGTAGCCAGGTATACCCTTACAGAAACTTCAGAACAGTTTTTAACCTAAGCAACCTCAGATGTGATATCTTATGGGCCAAGAAAATCTGAATAAAAAGCTAAACATTAAATCTATGCATGTCTTTTTGAAAAAGAGAATCTACTGTCGAAACACATAAACACACACACACATATATATATATATAGTTTGCCATATTCAAAAATAAAAAGTGCTCAATATTGTCAAGAGAGCATATATAGATCTAAGTTTTAATAGTGTAGACATAGAATCAAAGGTGCATAGTGAATGTCAGTTTCTCACCTATGCTCTTGGTTTGATAATCATAGAGACAAAAAATTTACATTCACCAAGTGTTGTTGACTATGCCAATGTTATTAAAACTTAGATCTATATCAATCTCTCTCACTCTTTCTCTAACTCTCTCTCTATATATATATACTACTACTACTATTAAAACAAAAAGCAATAGCTGTATGGCCAAACTATTCATCAGGTAATGATTCTTAGGTCAGGTATGGTTTCAGAACCAAAGCCTCATTACCATTAACCCAGACCACTTCAACAGTATCTAACAATATCACCAGACTTTGTTGGTTTTCTATAACATCATCAGAATGGCAGACCAAAATGCTGCCTTTTCATATAATTCTTTGTTGTATTTGCAACTTTCCAGTGATGAAGTATTCATTTAATGATGTAAGATATACATTAACTGACAAGATGATATGTCAGTACACTGATTGAAAAAGGAAATTTCTGTGAAATTCAGATGGGAAGCCAGTGTATAAAATCACTATCATGAATCGTTAATTTATATATATATATGTATATATATATATATAAAGTCCCAAAACACTGATAAATTTTCAAAGTAATTGTATATAAACACTATGAATTTTCTGTCCTTATAATTTATAAGTATTGTATGCAAATTTTCACAAAAATAAGGAATATTTAGATATTTGTCTTCTCAACATATTCTTCTCAAATAGTCCAACACATAGTTCTTCCAAATCAGTCAAAAGCAGCTGAAATTCTAAAAAAAAATGCTTTCACAAGATCTGATTGACTTTGTCAGTGAGAGAAAAATAAAAGTTCTGCTTAGGGAGTGCTGTTTTGACAACAGTCATAAGGATGTGACTTGAGCCAAGAGAAATAAAAAGGCTTTTGGTATTGTTCAGTAGATTTTTATGTCTATATAAGTCTAAATAATTCTATTTATTAAGAAAGAGATCAATTCTGGTCATATAATCAATATATAAATATATAAAATAAATTGGTATTGAAAAAATTAAAAATGCATCTCTAAATTTGATTACTGAACTAAGCTGGAACATCGAAGATGTAAACTGCCCAAACATATGTTGCGTGAAAGAAAATATAGCTGAAATGTGGTTAAAAGGACAATACAGCTTAAATGTTATGGTGAAGACAATACAGCCAAAATGTTGCTATACAAACAATACTGCCAAAAAGTTTAGATGAACAAAATACAGCCAAAATGTTGTAATGTGCACAATACAGCCAAAATGTTGTGATAAAGTAATCACAAAGTCTTGTGAATAAGACAATGCAGCCAAAATGTTGTAAGTACTCCCAAAATGTTGTAAGTACTCCCAAAATGTTGAGATATAGACATTGCATTCAAAATGCTAAGAGGAAGCCAATACAGCTAATGAAGTATACCTACAAGAAAATTGTTATGATAAAGACAACATTGGCAAAAGGTTGTTATGAAGACAATACAAGAAAAATGATGTAATAAAAACAATATTACCAAAATGTTGCAATAAAGATCATCATCCTCATGTCATGCCATCAGCATGGATTATCCTTGACCGTCTCTCGCCCCTCCTCCCTATCATCCATTACTTCCAGCAGGTCTTCAGGGCTACATCCCATATCAGCACAGAGCTGCTGTATGTAGGTTCGAGCTGGTCGTCCTGCCTTTGCTCATCCAGGTGAAGGGGTCCACAGGAGTACATTACTTATGAGCTCGTCCCTACTCCTCCAGCAGTGTCCCGCATGTCTGGTTCATCTAATTTTGATAGTTTTCGCGATGGGTAGTAAGTGGCCGTACAGCTGCTATTTTGTGGGGTGCTGCCTCCAGGATTTGTTCAATATTGCTCGCAGCATTCTTGTATAGTTGCCATCAAGCTTTTTCTCTACATATTTAATTAGCGTCCATGTTGTGCATCCATATAGTAGTATCAACATGACCACTGCTTGGAAGAAACTGTGTTTTATTTTATCAGGTTTGACTTCCATAAGACCGATAGCCTATCAATAACTGTCCATGCCATTGCTAGTCGCATATTGATGTCTGTGTCGATTGATGAGACACTGCTTCCTAGGTAGGTGAACTAGTTTCAGAGAGTTACCGTTTAGTGTGGAGATGCCTGTTTGATTAAAACACATACATTCCATCTTGTGTTCATTGATATAGAGGCCTATGCCTGCAGCCGCTCATTCCAGACTATGTAGCAAGGTTTTGGCTTGGGTGGGTGCATTTGCCAGAAGCGCTATGTCATTGGCATAGTTGATGTCGGTAATTGTTTGAGCGGGGTATCTTCTGCTTCTTCCATTTGCTAGCTTGAAACTTTTTTCTTTCATTTTATCAATAGAAGTTCTAAGCACGTGGTCTAGACAAATGATA
Organism: Sepioteuthis lessoniana; assembly: GCA_963585895.1. Classification (NCBI taxonomy): domain Eukaryota; kingdom Metazoa; phylum Mollusca; class Cephalopoda; order Myopsida; family Loliginidae; genus Sepioteuthis; species Sepioteuthis lessoniana. The sequence continues at coordinate 721,125 of OY757909.1, forward strand.
AATAGATATGAGGCTAATGTGTCTCCTTGCAGTACACCTGCTACAATGTCAAAGTAGTCTCTATCGGGGGAATGGACTTTTACTTTTGTGTTTCTATACAGCATCATTATGGCTGCGATGATTTCTTATGGTAGCCCATAGGCGAGTAGAATTTGCTCCATTTTTCCTCTGTGAATGGAGTCAAAGGTCTTGGTAAAGTCGACAAATAATATTGTTGCCTCTAGGTTTTTTGTGTGTACACCTTCAAGATTTCGACGGATAGTCAAAATTTGTGACATCATGGATCTATTCCTTCTGAAGCCATTTTGGTTCTTCCTAAGTATGTTCTCAATTTTTGGTTCTATGTGGTTGCGTAGAAGAGCATTGTATATCTTGGCTGCAATGGATGTAAGGTACACCTTGGTATAAAGGTCGCCCTTTTTAGGGAAGGGGAGGATGCATCTTTTCATCCATCTGTCAATAGTATTTTGATTATATACAGCATTACAGTGTCGGAGCAGTATGTTGTTGAATTGTCTGGTCTTCCATACTTCTGGGGTATTTCATCGAGTCCTACTGCTTTTCTATCTAAAATTTTTTTCAGTACTGAGTCAAGTTCTTGCGTAAATGGTCCTAGTTTGATGTCTAATTGTTTACTAATAATTCTCGTGATTGGTTCATGTTATGGTGAGATATGTAATCACCACCGGAACAGTTTAAATAAGGAACCATGTCACCGGTCACCGGACAGAGAAACACAGAGAGACACCCTGGACAGAACACGTGAAGGACTGCACTTTCTCTCTCTCTCTGTAAATATTACAATAAACTTCTTCTTTATTTATTCAAACCTATAGTACATATCATTTCCTTTATTTCCTTTCACGGAATACTATCTCTTGATTATCCTTATATTATTGCCACCTCAGGATATATCAATTGACGACGAAGACGAAATATGAACTCAGTAAATTTATTTACCAAAAAAAAAAAAAAAAAAAAGACTGTGCTGTGGGAACTGTTTTTTCTTACATAAATAAGTTTACGTGTATTTGAAAAAGACGAAAAGGATCACTTGAAATTGGTAGAGTGTTGATATTTTGTACGGTGAGTTTTCTGAACATTTCTCAGTGTTGACAATTTTTTTTCATAACGAAAGTGTTGAAAGTGAACATCTTCTTTTTGGAACAAAATTTTATGTATACGTTGACTTGATATATGTGCATTTAAAAAGAAAAAAAAAATGGCTTTGGAACAAATAGCAGCATTGACGAAAACGTTAACTGAGAGTTTAATCGCTCAGCAAAAAGCTCAAATTGACTTTCAAAAACAGATGTTGGTTCAACAAGAGCGTTTTGAAGCACTTGTCATACAACAAACTACTGATAACCGAGTATTTTGTGAAACTATTTTGTCACAAAAAACTAATGATAATGCATCTAGACTTTTTTCGGCAGAGGGTATAGCTAACTCACTAGCTGAGTTCAAATACGACGCAGAACGAGGCGACACCTTTCCTGCCTATTATCGGAGGTTCAAGACAATTTTTACAAAAAGATGTGAGAAATGGTCTGACGAAGAAAAAATCACACTCCTACTTCAGAAATTGGGTACGGAGGAAAATACAAAATTTACAAATTTGATTTTGCCAAAGAAACCAGAAGATATTTCTTTTTCGGAAACTGTTAAAATGTTGTGCTCGATATTTGGTGAAAGAGACAGCCTTTTTCATACAAGATATAAATGTTTAAACACGCAAAAAGAAGAAACTGATGATATTGTCACATATGCGGGTAAAGTCAACGCCCTGTGTGAACTATTTAAATTGAAAGATCTATCAGTTGACATGTTTAAGTGTTACATATTTGTCCAGGGACTGACAGCACCGAGGGATAAGGATTTGAGGTCAAGAATTTTATCAATTATGGAGCAAGATCCAGAAATGAACATGCAAAAAGTGACAGAAGAATGTCAGAAGTTGATAAATGTGAAAAGGGACACCACTAGGATAGAGGGGAAAGTTACATCCCAGGTTCAAGTAGTGAAACGAAAAACTTTTCTCAAGAACAAAGGAAAAAGTTTTGAATGTTGGAGCTGTGCGGATTCGCACTTAAGAAAAAATTGCCCTTTTAAAGACCAACCTTGCGCTAAATGTGGTTTAGTTGGACACCGAGCCTCCCAGTGCCGAACTAAACAAAATAAACAAAGACAAAAATTTAAGTCTAAAGTAAATGTAGTGTTGTCAAAAGAAGAAGTGAGACAAGGGGGTGAACGAAAATTTGTCAATACCAAAATAAATGGTCACATAGTTAAGCTACTTTTGGATACAGGTAGTGATATTTCGATTATCGACGAAGTGATTTGGAAGAGGATTGGGTGTCCAAAACTGGAAAAAACGTCTAAAATTGCCAAAGGAGTACCCGGAAAGAGATTAAAATTCAAGGGAGAGTTTAATTGCTGTGTATCCCTTGGATCGAAAACTTTTTCTTCAAAAGTGTCAGATGTTCCAGGTATAAATTCTTGCCTCTTCGGAATTGATTGGATCGTTTTGTTTGATTTATGGGAGCTACCCATAAATTCATTTTGTAACCGTGTTAGTGTATCTAAAAAGAAAAATTCTGAACAAAATGAGGATTTTCTTACTGTCTTAAAAAGTGAATTCCCCAGGGTTTTTTCTGAGGGGTTAGGTGTGTGCACTAAGACCGAAGTGAACTTTGAGCTAAAACAAAATGTGAAACCTGTTTTTAAACCAAAAAGAAACATGTCTTTTTCTTCAAAAGAAGATAGTGAAATTGAACTGCAAAGACTGCAGGAAAATGGTGTAGTTGAAAAAGTTGACTATTCTGAGTGGGCAAGCCCCACTGTGTATGTTAAAAAGAAAAATAAGAAGATTCGGGTATGCACCGATTTTTCTACAGGCCTTAATGACTGTCTGATAGATCATAGTTATCCACTCCCATCCCCTGAAGACATTTTTACAAAGCTGAATGGAGGTAAAATTTTCTCCAAAATTGATTTATCTGAGGCTTACCTTCAGGTAAAAGTCAGTGAAGAATGTTCAAAGTATTTGTGTATTAATACCCATTTAGGACTCTTCAGACTCAAAAGGCTCCCTTTTGGTTTGAAAGAAGCTCCCGCGTTATTTCAGCAAATAATGTACACGATGCTTGCCGATTTAGGTTTTGCAATCACATATTTGGATGACATTCTTGTAAAGAGTAAAAATGTACAGGAACATAAGGAACACATCAGAACAGTTTTCCAAAGAATTGAGGAATTCGGCTTCAAATTGAGTGCCGAAAAATGTGAATTTTTCTTAAAACAAATAAAATATCTTGGTCAAATCATTGACAGCCAAGGCAGAAGACCGGATCCTCAGAGAACAGAAGCCATCGAGAAGATGCCAGCACCTAACAATGTTGCCCAGTTACAATCTTTTTTGGGTTTAGCACAATATTATGCTATTTATATCCCAAAAATACATAAGTTGAGAGCACCATTGAACGAATTGTTAAAAAAGAGACAAAAGTGGATTTGGTCAAAAGACTGCCAAAGTGCATGTGAAGAGATTAAGAAATGCCTGCTATCAGATTTAGCACTGGCACACTTTGATCCACAGAAGGAATTGATTGTGGCATCAGATGCAAGTGATTAAGGATTAGGAGCAGTACTTCTTCATAGACTTGAAGATGGATCAACGAAGCCAATTGCTCATGCATCCAGATCACTTTTGCCTGCAGAAAGAAACTATTCTCAAATTGAAAAAGAAAGTTTGGCAATCATTTATGCAATAAAAAAATTCCATAGATTCATTCATGGCAGGATTTTTATGTTGCAGACTGATCACAAACCCTTGTTGACTATTTTTGGCTCTAAAAAAGGCATACCCACTCACACTGCAAACAGACTTCAACGATGGAGCATAATTCTGTTGAATTATAATTTTAAAATGGAGTACATTTCATCCAAAAATATTGGACATGCGGATGGACTATCCAGACTTATTCGAAAGTGTGCAGAACCTTTAGAGGACACAGTGATAGCTGCATTGAGAGAGGAAAAAGAACTCTCCGGACTGCTGTGCAACATGATTCGAGTTACCAGTGACTCTAGATGACATCAACAAAGCAGCAGAAACAGATGAATTCATTGTAAAAATGAAAAAACAGGTGCAGTTAAACGAAAAGTCGAAGAAAGACTTGAAAATTTCGCCATTTTCTATTTGTTCACAGACTTTAATGTATGCGGACAGAGTCGTCATACCGACCACACTACAGAGGAGGATTCTAAAAGAATTCCATAGCGGTCATTCAGGCATGTCCAGAATGAAGGCCTTAATGCGCGGATATATGTATTGGCCTAGGATGGACCAGGACATTGAAAAAATTGTAAGAGAGTGTCAAGGGTGTCAGCTAGCAGCAAAGGCACCACCTGTACAAATACAACCGTGGCTGAAGACGGATACACCGTGGACTCAGTTACACATTGACTATGCAGGTCCTTTGAATGGTCATTATTTCTTAGTAGTCGTCGACAGTTTCACAAAATAGCCAGAAGTGTTTAAGTGTAAACATCCGACATCAACGAGTACTATAGATGCACTAAGACTTCTCTTCAGTCGTTTTGGAGTGCCTAAAACTATTGTCAGCAACAACAGCACCCAATTTACCAGCAAAGAGTTTGAAGAATTCTGCAAGGCCCTATCCATTGAACATTTAACAACTGCAATATACCATCCAAGGTCAAACGGTCTCACAGAGAGATTTGAGGACACGTTCAAAAGAGCTTTGAAGAAAAACCAAGGCATGGACACTGATGAGAAGAGTCTTGAAAACTTTCTATCTGTGTACAGGATCACTCCTAACCCGAACACTAATGCCAGTTTGTCACCAGCTGAACTAATGTTCGCACGAAAAATCAGATCCATATTTGACAGGATTTTACCAAATACAAACAAGACAACAGCAATCTTTCGACAAGGTTCTACAAACCGGGTGACAAAATACTCTTCTTGAACTATAGGACAGGGAAAAGCTTTTGGAAAGAGGGGATTATTATGAAAAGAATTGGACATGTGCTATATTCTGTAAGAAGTAGTAAATTTGACTGTCGCAGGCATATAAATCAGCTAAGACCTCGACACACTGATGACTACAAACAGGCAGAAGATAATGAACTGCCCTTGGAGGTATTATATGACTCTTTTAATGTTCCTCTACCCATAACACAACCTACTCCGAGAGTGGTATCTCCTACTCCAGGTCCGAGAGTACCAGTTTCATCACCAATTCCACCTCCTCAAACGATGTTGAGGAGAAAAAGTACAAGGGTAAAAAGAAAAGTCAACCGGCTGAGCCCCAGACCTAAAAACAAACGGCATTAAGCCAAATTCTCCAGGGAAAAATTGGCTTAGTGGGAGGTGTTATGGTGAGATATGTAATCACCACTGGAACAGTTTAAATAAGGAACTATGTCACCGGTCACCGGACAGAGAAACACGGAGAGACACCCTGGACAGAACACGTGAAGGACTGCACTCTCTCTCTCTGTAAATATTACAATAAACTTCTTCTTTATTTATTCAAACCTATAGTACATATTATTTCCTTTCATGGAATACTATCTCTTGATTATCCTTATATTATTGCCACCTCAGGATATATCAGTTCCAAATACTGTCAAAATGTTGTAATGAAGACAATACAACAAAAATATTGTGATAAAGATATCATCAAAATGTTGCAATTAAGATAATACTGTTAAAATGGTGTTATGAAACAACACCATGAAAATGTTATGATGAACACAACACTGGCAAAAAGTATTGATGAAGAGAATATAACAAAAATGATGTAATAAAAGACAATACAACAAAAATGTACAAATGAAGACAATACAACAAAAATGTTAGGATAAAGTCAATACAGCCAAAATTTTGTAATGAAAACAATGAAAGTGTCATCAAGTGAGAAGAAAATTTGATCACAATGAGATAAGGTTACAGATGCAAAAGAGACAAGCAAAGACATCCACTTGTATTTGACAGTAGAATCCTCCGCTGAATGCTGATTTTATTTATTTAGTAGTACCTGTCAAAAATTATGGGATTATTTATATACAAATCAGCACTTCTGCTAAGGATCAGAGTAAAGTATCTCTGCATTCTGTCTTGGATCAAAGTATTGCCCTCTAGCTCTCTGTCTAAAATCAGAGTATAGTATCTGTGCACTCTTTGAAAAATATAATACTCACTCTATACATACATACATACATACATACATATACATATATATGATATTTCAACAATAAAATAAAATAAAACAGAGTAAAATTACTCCTGATTGAGTTTCACAAACCAACCTTATGGTGAGCTTGTACCCACAAAACTGAAAATCAGGTAGAGAAAACTCAATGTTATGAGTGATTTTACCCAAATTTTATCTTAATTTATACTAGAAACATTGTGATATTGCACTTTATTCTTGTGTATAGTGCATTATACTTTACTAATTTATAGCATTTTTAGCAGTAAGTTTTGATTATATATATATATAAATACTGAGGGAAAATAAAGTTGGAACATCCTGAAAAATGATTTTGACCTAGGTAATGTATACATATACTTGGAGATAGTAGATATTCTTACAAAAATGTCAAACTCTTCAGCTATCTTTTGATGTAATAATATTTATACCAATGTCATAGAATTATATGCATTGTTATTAGTCTGTGCTCACATTCATGGAGGATATACATTGTATAAATACAGGGTATCTTGATACACCCCTTATTTTGGAACCTGTGCACATATTGATCTGTATATGTGATCGTTTACTATAATCCACCCATATTATCAGTACATTAATCTCATATAAACTGAAACATATTCAGTGTGATGCAATATTATTTTCTGTCAGTATATATATATATATGCACACACACAATAAAGTAAGAAAAATATATATCAATACAATGTGTGAAAACTTAAAATACTAAAAGAGAATATTTTGAAATGAAATAGACAAAAAATAATAATGCAGTGGTGAAATCAGATAATTATATTTCATAAAATTTACTAACATGTAGGTAAAATAAAATTATTCATTTTATCACAACATTGATATTTTCTGATTAATGTTCAGTGTTTTTTAAAAAGTTTTTTAGAATAATGATAACCTATAGTGGATATATTGATTGTCATATTTTTTTCATTTCGTTCAAATATTAGACTGAATGCGAAATAAAAACATCTTTACATATATAATTCATAATAAGATTTTATGCAAATTGGTAAAATTTTCCGACATGTTTATATAACTAGAATACTCTAAGGGAGACAACTCCAATATTGTTTTTACACAATCATTCTAAATGTATAGTTTACCAATAAATGCACTACGAGTTGATATTTAAAAAAAAATAAATAATAAATAAAGATAAGAAACAAGAATATTTTAATAAAAAATCGAAAATAATTCAAAAACAAAAATAAACAATTATATTTTACAAGATTTAGTTATGTGTGAAGCTGAAAGGGAGAAGTGGATTTATGCCTTTTAAAAAAGGGTTAAAACACCAAGCAAGAATTTTTCACCATCAAATAGAAAATAATAATTCCATGGCAAAATCAAATAATCATATTTTACAAAGTTTAATTATGTATGGGTAGATGTTAAAAGAGAGAAGTGAATTCATGCTTTTCCAAAAGGGTGAAAACAATAAACAGTTATATTAACACATTGTGCAAGGATGAATTTTTCATATTGGCCACATCATCTTTAAGAATTCTTTTTTTTCATAATTTAGAAAAAAAATGTATTGCAATAATTCAAATATCTTTAAAAAGTTTTTAATTTTCATAGGATTTCATAAGATTAAACAAGGATTGCTTGACTTGAATTTATTTCAACAAGGTTTTCTTAAAAAAGAACTTTCACATTAATAAATTCACTGATAAATGAATAAGTACCAAAAATCCATTGAAATCAGATAATTATCAGATTTTTCATAGATTTGATAAATTTCGGGTTTTTTCCTGAAAAAACTTTCTTATGCAAATTATGTCATTATACTGCTTTATAAGTGGTTTATCTCCAATTCTCTAAAAGAAAGTGGACACACAGATTTTCTTCAAATTTTTTTCTTAACAATGGCACAAAGATTATGACTATAAAATTAATTTTTCAACAATTTTTTGACAATTTTTCATCACATATTGCTTCTTCATCAAAACAATAGTGAAGTAATTATAATACTGAAAAAGAATATATTTCCAAGGTTGAATATCAAAACTAAACATATTTATGAGGTTGAATATCAAATTTTTGCACTTTTCAGTGCACAGACAACATAGTTTTTTGGGGTTTTTTTTACTTTAGTACCCAGATAGGACCAAAAAATTTAATACTTTTACTAACACTTGTACTTTTGTGTGAAACTTTACAAAAAAAAAACCAAAATACAAAAGAATCAAAAAATTTGCTCACACTTTGTGTCTAGACTTTTTCAAAGCAAATTTTGTGATCTGTTGTAATACAAAACAGTTAAAGGTATATAAAGTATAAAATGACTGATTTTAAAATTAGTTGAGTTTTCCAAAGGTTATTACAAAACTGATGGTAATCATTTTGCCAAAAATAAATCAGTAATATTAAGGGCAATGTGTTACTATGCATATTTGATTTGAATACAGAAGATTTTTTATGGATTAATGAAATCCAAGCATTGTTGATAAAAAAAAATGATTAACTTCTCAAAGCAAGAGACAATGAATAAGAATGATTACTTACTTAAACCATTCCATGGCTTTTTCAGGATGAGCACTTACACCAACACCTGACAAATGCAAAGAAACCTAGTTAACATTTTCTAAGAGAAATATTCAAATGACTTGCGTGCATCCCCCCCCACACACACACTTCTGAATATAAAATTAACAGATTAGGATGTGGTACATCGAAGATTAAAAGAGAAGCAACAAGTGAAGATTTTTTATCAATCATTTCTTAGTTCATGCATCTGTTTTAAAATTTATAAGTGAAACATTTTAGAAAAAATATGAGAGTAAAATAAACTGTCATTAGGAACATATATAAGAATATTTCCATATGGAAATCCAAAAGAATCCTCCATTTATTTATAACCTGAAGGAATAAAGAAGAATTTAATGTTTGAATGGAGATATCCCAATATGTTTCAGGCAAAAACTAGATTGTTTAATAGATTTTTTTATGGTATAACAATCTGTCCAGAGCTATTTTGTGCCTGTAGCTTAGTTGATTGCATTAATTGAAAATTTATATTTACATTTTTTGTGCAGTTATTTCTAAAAGGTTTTTTTGCACACAGTAATATGACATCAGGTATTCCTCTCTAATACAAATAATTTGCACACAATCATATAATTTCAATTATTCCTATCTAATAATAATAATCATATGGTTTCAAGTTATTATTTCTGTTTGATAATAGTCATTTGTTTGTGCACAGTTACATGGTTTTGAATGGAGGCGCTTGTAGTGTAATGGTTACCATCATAAGACATGGACACAATGACCCGAGTTTAAAACCTGAAAGAGGCTCTTTGTATTTCCTCACAACAATAATAACATTGGAAAAAGTAGGCATCCAACTATTCTTTCCAAGCTTTAGGTAAACAGCAGGACAGACTGAATTCTTTAACCTTGCTGTGACAACCAATCTGAGAGAAGGAAAACTGTTAAACTTCACTTAAAAATTGACCTTGTGTTGCATCCTGTATATGTGGAAGAGTTGAGTAATATATATATATATATATATATATGGTTTCAAGTAACTAGTAATAATAATCTTTTGTAAACAACTGTAGTTTCAAGTAACTATTCTTAATACAAACAATTTAAACACATATATTGGCATAAAGTTATTAAAAATCAGTGAAATACTTGATAAATGAGAGATGATGCGAAGATTGTTATTAATTTTTCTTTAATTTTGGAGAGGGTTAATATCCTTCTTTATCAAAATAAGATTGTTTTTGCATTTATTCTATAACCATTAATAAAACTTTTATTCATTGAAGTTTTTCTGAAAATACTTCATTAAAGAAACTCAGAGAACTTAAGACATACTATGAATTTATATGAAAAAAAAAATTGTCTAAAAAGGCATTCTAGAAACTTCTGAACTAATAAAATGAAAATTATCATATAACAAATTTTTAAACTAAGGGATGCGATTCTAATTTATTTTTATAAAGTTATCTCCCTTGATAAAACTGTAAATTCAATATAATTACTTTGAAAATATTGATAATATTATAAGGTTAGGTTCAGGGAATTTTAAGGTTTCAGAAAATACGTATCATGATTAAAATAATAAATTAATTTCTAAAAGAAATAATTGAAAATGTTTTCATGTTAATCTTAACTGCCAGAAAGTCCAAAAATAGCTTCTAATGTTGCTGACTATCTTTTAATTTTCTTTGTTTTTCAACTTTTTTTTGTTAAGTGGCAGAGATACCTGGTATTACTTGTATGGGCATATATCATACCAAAATAACGCCCGAGCAGTAATGTGCAAATTTTGCTCATGTTACAAACAGGACTACTATGAGTTTTCATTATTGTAAAAATTATGATTTGCTAGTTCAAAATTGCAGAATAAACAATATTATTGATTTTGCCCTCTGCTATCAGGATGAAAAGACCATTGAGATAAATAACCCATGAAAGACCAAATAAAACTGATTATGTGTAAAAGAAAAAAAAATTTCCAGATTATTCAACAACTTTTTGTGATTGCCATTGATATTTGTTGATAGCCATGGCAATGCTGAATCTAATGGAGCCTTTTAAATTCAAATGGAAAGTCTGTTGGTTTCAGAAGTATCCTAAGGATGAAGTAGTTGTCACCAGGAAATTTTCCTGAAATGGTTAACGAATTAATTTTGAGATTCATGAAAAGTTTTCAATCTTTTTTCTTTACTTTTTCATTTCTAATATTAAACTTTGTTTCAATTAGACAAACAGTTTTATCAAATATAAAACTTTTATGAGGTTTCTGGTAAAAATATGATAAATGCATTATTTTAAAACATTTAAAATAATGAATAAATTTAACTCAAAAAGTAAAGTTAATCTTATAAAAGAAAATTTTCAGCTAATGCCTTTTCAGTTAAAAAGTGAATGATTCAAGGCAAAATATCTTTCTAGATAGTTATCTTTATCTGATAATTATTTCAGTTTTTTTTTTTTTTTTTAATTTCATAAAATTGAATTAAGTAGAGTTGACTGACTTTAAAATATTTTCAGAAAATATTCCTTTATCAATGAATACATTCAGAAAATTACATTAAAATCAATTAATTCAATTATTTTGGAGAGATTTTTTCAAATACAAGTGGGTTTTTTTTTTTTTGGCTTTGAAATTTTCACTACAAATTCTTACATAATGTTTTCAAAACTGAAAACAGAATTTCAAAATCAAATATCTCCAATTTTATTGAGTATAAGAATAATTAAAAACATAACATAATTTTCTCCAATCTTTCCCTTTCACAGACTGTACAAAAACAGTGGTGATAAAATAAACTTTTGTACAAATTATTTATCTATTTTTTGTTAGGTTTTTATTTGTTTTTACTTTTGATTGTGCTGAAAAATTTAATTCACAGCACTGTTACTCAACATGGTGATATGTGTACTGGTGCTGGTACACAAGCCATTTACTGCTGGTATGGGGTGAGCTTCCAGTTTCACATTATCATAATATATATAACTTATTTCAATCAAAGATCACAAAAATGATTTGCAACTGCAGAAAAGAATGTAAAAATCTGCATGGCCTTAGAATACACCAGTCCAAGATAAAATACAAAGATGAGAGAGGTCATATGCTACACACTGGTTTATTCCCTGGTGAGACAATGGAGGTGCATAGCCCGGACTCACACCACAGTACCCAGCCCCTCCATGCAGTAGACCAAACAACCCCATGCAGAGTAGACTATAAGCAGATCAAGAATATCGAGGACCAGTGATGAAGATAGGAGTGCGCCAGCCTCTGATCAGAGTATATATAGATGACCTGGCTGTTACAACTACATCAGTTATGGGTAGCAGGTGGATCCTATACAGCCTTGAAAAATTGATAGTATGGGCAAGGATGAAGTTCAAGCCTGCTAAATCGAGGCCTTTTGTCATGAAGAAAGGGAGAACAGCATATAACTTCCATTTTTCACTATTGGGAACAATGATACCCACTTTGTCAGAGTGTCCCGTAAAGAGTCTAGGAGAGATCTTCAACATTACATAAAGAGACACCAATGCTGTCCAAGCTGCGGTAGGTAACCTGGAGTTATGGCTAGCCAGAGTGGACAAATCTGGTTTCCCGGGCCGTGTCAAAGCATGGGTATATCAGCACACAGTACTCCCCAGGATTCTGTGGCCGTTATTTGTTTATGACTCCCCAATAACGATAGTGGAAGCCATGGAAAGGAAGATTGACAGCTACCTCCGAAGATGGTTAGGGATTCCCTAGAAACTTGAGTAGTGCTGTGTTATATGGCACCTTAAATACACTGCAACTGCCCTTTAAAGGCTTGACGGAGGAATTTGTAGTCACACAAATGAGAGAATCAATGATGTATAGGTACTCTAAAGATCCAAAAGTTGTAGCAGCTGGCATTGAAGTTTGCACTGAAAGGAAATGGAGTGCAAAGAAAGAACTGGGGAAAGCCAAGGAGTGATTAAGGAAGAAGGGTCTCGTGGGGATGGTGGCAATAGGTCGAGCTGGCCTGGGCTTCTTTCCTAGTACCCAAATTCACAAAGCCAAGGGGAAGCAAAGATGGAACCTAATCCAGGAAGAGGTTTGTGCTAGTGTTGAGGAAGAAAGAAGAGGCAAGATGGTAGGACTATCCCGGCAGGGAGCATTCATGCAATGGAAGAACTTTATGAAAAGGAGAATAAGCTGGTCAGATATTTGGCACGCCAATGCTAATCAGTTAAAATTTCCAGTGCAATCAGTGTATGATGGACTACCGAGTCCTGTGAACTTATTTACTTGAGGGAAGAGTGGAATACCATCATGTCCACTCTGTGCCAGAAAAGGCACACTAAGATACATGAGTGCCTGTCCTAGGTCACTAGATGACAGGAGGTACTGTTGGAGACATGACCAGGTACTTACGATAGTAGCCGATACAGTGGACACAGCAATCCATGCAAGCAACTTCAAGCTGGAGACGAAGCCAATTTACTTGGTCAAAGCTGGCAAATGCCCCTCTCTGCATGTAAAATTAACTCTTGCCTGCTATCTACCACCTGAGACTGGAAGTTGAGAGTAGATATTGGGGAACGATTGAAGGTTCCAGAGCAGATTGCAACAACTACCCTGTGATCGGATTTAATTCTCTGGTCAACCAAAACAAGGCAGGTTATGCTGATAGAATTGACAGTCCCGTGGGAGGAAAATATCGAAGTGGCCTGTGAAAGAAAGCTCAAAAAATACCAGGAGCTAATATCTCACAAATGGTAGACAGCATGTTATCCAATAGAAGTTGCCAGGGTTTCACAGGAAGATATTTATACAGAATTCGAAGTCAACTAGGTATGATAGGAGTAAAAAAAAGAGAAAGGCCATCAGAGCAATTTCAGAATCGGTAGAAAAAGCATCAAGATGGTTATGGATTAAAAGATCAGATCCATGAAGCACAAGATACTAATGAGCATTGAGTTATCTGGTGGTAAAATAGAAAGGATTTGGAAGAGAGAGGAAATGAAAGTGGGCAGTTTTCCCAATGTACATATATATGTATATAATTGAATGTAATTATTTGTACAAAGATTCATATAGAAAGGGGGGGGAATTCCTATTGCTTACAGTATCAATATTGGTTTTTCTCTAAGAAGATTATATCTGCTTGTAGAATTATTGTTGTCAGTGTCTTGCTATGACTGTCTGGTAGAGTGATTTTTTATGGTTTAAGTTTTTACTTATTATAATTATAATTTTTTTGTAAAGACTTAGTTTGCATGATTGTACATATATATATATATATATATATATATATATATATATATATATATATATTACCAAGCGAATATGCGCAAGTAGGAATTTGCTTACCTGTTATATTGAATTGAAACTTGCTCAGTGCCTGTGAGATCCAGGAGGAGAAGACAAACAAGACATTGTTTACCTTTTATCCCATCGCAACTAGGAGGGAAGTAACGTATATCATTTCTCATTGGCCACTTCCAGTTTAAAGCTCAATAGCAGTAGCATTTTGACTTTTTCAGGTGTGTGCTGTGCAGTTTTGTGTACTTGGCAAACGTTTTACTGCAGGATTGACAACTGGAATAATAGTTTCAGTAGGGTTGCTTGGGAGAGTAAGTATGATGTTGGAAGACCTGAAACTTGTAAGGACCCCAAGAACATCACTGACAAGGCGATCCTATGCACTCTTTGAGTCAATGATTACAATACACAAAAATGAAAAGGCATAAAATCCTTCAGTACTGTTTAATATTATTTTTTTCAGTCCAACAGATAGAAATACTAGGAAGTTGATCATAAATCAAATAATAATATAGCCCAGATCTGGTACCAGTCTTTGGTACATTGGAAAATATCCTTCTGGTATAATTTGAGAAGCAATGCCTTACAGCACACCATCAATATCATTCTTTTTTTTGCTTTATTTTTGTTTTTAGGTTTTACAAAAAATGTAAACAAATTTTCAAAGAGAATTTGGGTTCTTTTAAATTCTGAATCGGTGGGAAGTCAGTTTAAAACCAATAAAATCTTGTCACAGAAATACAGTCACCCAAGTATCCAAAAGTTGCAATGAAAAACAACAAAAATAAGATCAAAGAAAAAATAAATAAGAACAATAATATTTCATATTTCTTTATCAAAGAATTTTGCACATAATTATATCTATTATTTATATTTCAACAGATTTTTTTTTTTGGTGAGGGGTTAGTTGTCTAATGGTAATACTGATTGTCCAAAATGAATTAACCGTTATATTATTTTCTTATTTATTGATAGTAAATAAAATATATACACAATACATACAATTTTCCATTTCACTCATTAATTCTTAATAAGAAATGTAACACATGTTTTTGCAGTCTTGTACAAACTATGAAATAGCCAAAATCATATTGGCAAATTGTGTAACTCACCGTGAAGATATCTTTGTCCAACCTGATGCTGGGCTTCTGAATATCCAAGGTGGGCATAAGCATTTATTGCATGGAAATGGACATTGTCAAAGTATAAGTAACAATAGACAGCAAAAAGGATGGTACCAATGACAACCAAAACCTGGAAACAAAGAAAAAGAAAGCAAGTTTAGATCGAATGAGTATATTAGTACATGTAGGAACGTTCTAACTTTGTTAAAGCAAAAGCGTTTTAATATATATATCTTTATTTATGCTTACCCAGGGGCTGGGGCTGTAGAATACACCGATTGCACCTCTGCAGAGGGTTAAGACCCTCCACCAATGAGCATCCTGATTATGACATTAACAATTTGATGGAGGGTTCCAGTGATGCTGGAGCTTTGGGGAATGTGGAGTACCCCTTCATCGCCATTACTCCCAGGTCCACTCTGGCCTGGAGTGGTAGCACCTGATAGGGCCCAATGTATAGTTTAAAAAGAACTAAACTGTGTACTTATGCTAAACTGAATTGTCTAAATTAGAACTGTTTGACTAAACTGAATAGCTTGAAATAGAAATGTTTTAGACAATTAAACTGTACTCACGCTTAACTGAATTGTTTGAAATGGAACTGCTTTTGTATGCTAAACTGAATTGTTTGAAATAGAACTGATTTTTTGTATAAAAATGGATTCGGCATAAAATAACTCACAAAGGTTGATATGCCATAAAACCCAAACAATCTTCAACTTTTATTTCTGCAAACATTCACACCACACACAAATGAGTATCAGATAATAAAGGCATTTTTATCACACTGCAGTTGTTTTTGTTTTAGCAGCAGCAGGTGTGGATGTATGTAAGGGTATATATATATATATATATATATATATATATTATTTAAAAAACAACAAAAGACAATCAGTCACATTAAAGAGGATAATAAATATATAAATTTATTTCCATCCTGTTAAAAGCATTGATATAAATCAATGCTCTAAAAAAAATTAATAGGATATCTTCAGATCCAACAAGAAAAAAAAAAAATTCACAGCCAGACGGAGGAAAGAAAAAAAAAACTATTTCTATGTATTAAAGCTAGCCTAAACCTTCAAGTAATAACAAGTACACAAAAATTATGGCATGTAAAACTACATCCGTTCTCATCTTACTTCAAATTTAACAGACAAAAATAACAGGTACAATAATACATGTAAAAAATTCAAACATTTATAAAAAAATTATTTAGACAAACTAATTTTAGTATATATAAATATATAAACATATATATATATATATATATATATGTATATACATATATATATACACATATATATATATACACACATATATATACACACACACATATATATACACATATATATATATATATATATATACATGTATATATACACATATATATACACATATGTATATAAACATATATATACATATATATACATATATATATATATACACATATATATACACATATATACATATACATATATATATATATACATATATATATATATACACATATATATACACATATATACATATACATATATATATATACATATATATATATACATATATATATATACATATATATATATATATATACACATATATATATACACATATATATATACATATATATATATACACATATATATATATATACACATATATATATACACACATATATATATATACACACATATATATATACACACATATATATATATACATATATATATATACATATATATATATACATATACATATATATATATACATATATATATATACATATTGTAACGGTACGTAAATATTTATCCCAGGACGGGAGTTTATTTTACGCATGTGTGACATCGGGGCAGTCTGGCACTTGAACCCTCGCAAAAATAAGTCCTAAAGATTCACTTTTTGGGCATATGGGAACTGGCAGATAATATGGGGATTAATTTGGGGCTAGACTGACCACCGCTGGCAAGAGGGTTTCCACATTTCACATTACACACACCCACCAAGCCACCTCGTTTCCTACCCCTCCCCGATAACGGAAAACATGGACTTCTAGGTTAAGATAAAATAGTATTCACTGTGATCAGCAATTCCAATTTCCCGTGTAATGCTTTTAAAGGTGAGTACGACGTTTAGCCAGAATAAATTGAAGCGAATGAAACTGAAACAGATATATGCAAAAGAAGGCAACTCAATAGGTAAACAACACAACGAAAAAATTTTGACACGAGGGGACATTTAAAATATAACAAGGTTTTTAATATTCGATGATCAAACAAATATTTAAGGTGCCGGCTATATTACCAGCAGACAGTCTTAAACACAAATGTCTTTTTCTTTTTCTTTTTTCTCTTTCTTCTTTCTTTCTTTACTTTTAAAACTTGGAAAGGTAGTTAAGTCCACTCATTCATTTACAGTTTATGAAACGAATTTCTTCAGTCTATTTCTTTCCTTTTCTTAATACATATAAGTTCCAATATTTGAGAAGGTTAGGAGGAAAACCAGTTTAAGATGTACTTATCTTTTTTTTCGAGGAGTTCATTTCCTAGATTCCTTTCTTTCACAGGTGAGCAGTGTTCTGTAGAATTTGGCGGGAAGGCACCGGTTATCTTCTGTCCAAGATTCTTTCTGCTCTCCCCCAGAGTTTCGGCGACAGCTTCAACACATCTTGTCATGCCAACTGCTGTCCAAGAACTTCCATTCTTTTCACCGGTGAGGTACCCGGGAGTTTTTTTGGCATCAGGTCAGCACGTCCTCTCATGGCGACCTCCGTCCTAAAAACTAAATTCTTTATCCCTATTTCCTCTGACGAAAAGGGTACCACTTCCGGTGCTAAGGTTTCGGCCAATCATTTAGCTCCATCCTCCTCCTCCTCCTCCTCATCCGGTTGTGCTACTCTATGACCTGTATTCCCTTCTTCGTCCTACCCGGTCATGGAGTGCAGGTAGTTTGACCTTATCCTGGTTGCCCTTAGCAGTCAGTTGTTGTGCTTGTTAGTCAAACACAGAAGGGGAAGGGAGATTAAATCTTACTTCTCCCCTCTCAGTGGCATATCACGTGACAATATATATATATACACACATATATATATATATATATACTCATATATATACACACACATATATACACACATATATATACATATATATATATATACACATATATACATATATATAAATATACATATATATACATATTGTGACGCTGCATAAATAATTATCCCAGGATGAGAGTTCATTTTATGCGCATGTGACGTCGAGGGGAGGCTGGCACTTGACCCTCCGCAAAATAAGTCCTAGTCAAGACACCTGTTGTGCCAGACTCCCTGATGATCCATTGAGGTGAAACTTTAGTAGGAGAATTCCAACTCGCGATTTAAGTTAATTTTGTAATTGGCTCCACTCGTGTTGAGCACTCTTGTAATTGTAGCATTGCAGCATTTAAGGTGGGTTTTATTTTTCTTTTAACCAACTGACTGCATATCTCTTGATTTTTTTCAACTGGTGTGACAGAGTTGGCCTTTTTTTTTTTGTCCTAAGATATTTTTTCTTTTTTCCTCCGGGCGGTGATTCGAGATATTTTTATCTCTTGTTCCTGGCAGAGGCTTTTTCTTTTTTCCTGGTAACCATGAATGCTGGTAGATAGTAGATTAGTAAATATACATACATATACATATATATATACATACATATATATATATATATATATATACAGTAGCGTCCAAAACTAAGGGACAAAATTTTAAAACCTAATATTTGTTAGAAATAACAACTGTGAAAAGCTGAAATTTTGACAACTGGTAGTCATTATCATTCATAATAACATACTAAAATTTGAATCATTTGCAAAGGATAGAAAAAGAATTATAACAATTATTTATTTATTTTCAAAATAGGATCATCCAAAAGTAAGGGACAAAATTGAGAAAAACAATGTAAACAGAATGCTATATTCAAATTTTTTGATTTCCTCTAAAGAATAAGTCTTACTTAGTCATTTGTAAACATTGCATCAGCCGGCACCATGGCGAAACGCCAAAAACTTGATTACTCTGTGAGACAAACTATTGTGAAGTTACACAAGGAAAAGCACACCATTAGAGAGATTTCAGAGAAAGTGAAACGTTCCAAGAGTGTTGTAGGCAGGGTTATTAAATCCTACAATGATACTGGCAAAATAGTTAGTGCTTTTAAAACCAGCAGACCTCGCAAAATTTCGGCAAGAGAAGATTGAATAATGCAGCATATGTCATTAAAGGACTGTTTTAAGTCTTGCACAGAAATTAAAAGGGTTATGAATAGTACCTCATGTGTTAATGTGTCAAGACAGACTGTTTCTAGACGACTGCAAGAAATAGGGCTGTTTAATTGAACCCCAAGGAAGAAACCACTTGTTAGTTCAAAGAATAAGAAGAAGAGATTAGAGTTTGCAAACAGGTATGTAATTTGGACATATGAAAATTGGGCAAAAGTATTTTCAGTGACGAAAGCAAGTTTAATTTATTTGGAAATGATGGAAAAAACAATGTAAAGAGATGTATTGGTGAAAGATTAAGTGCAAAGTGAACTAAGAAAACTGTCAAGTTTGGGAGTGGAAGCATCATGGTATTTGGAATGTTTTCTAGCCAAGGTACAACGCCTCTTGTCCGGTTACAAATTCATGTAAACACGCAGATCTATAAAAACATTGTTCAAGATCATGTTGTGCCAATCATACAGAATTCAGGTTTCGATAGGGCTACCTTTATGCAAGATAATGCCCTATGTCACAAGGCAAAGGTGGTAATGAGTTACCTTAGCGAGCAAGATTTCGAAATTATGGATTGGCCACCGCAAAGTCCTGACTTAAATCCAATAGAAAATCTTTGGAAGACCTTAGGAGTGAAAGTTATGGAAAGAAATCCCACTAACACGGAGGATTTGTGGGTGAAGCTTCAAGAAGAATGGTCTAAAATTAGTATCGAGGATTGTCAAGAACTGATTCGTTCTTGTAGTCGAAGATGTGCAGCTGTCATTGAGAGCAAGGGCTCATTTACTAAATATTGATTGGACATGTATTTTTATTGTTTTTTAGCTGTTTACATTGATTTTCTCAATTTTGTCCCTTACTTTTGGACCTTCCAAATTTGAAAATAAATACATAATTGTTATAATTCTTTTCGTATCCTTTGCAAATGATTCAAATTTTAGTATGTTATTATGGATGATAACGACTATCAGTTGTCAAAATTTCAGCTTTGCACAGTTGTTATTTCTAACAAATATTAGGTTTTAAAATTTTGTCCCTTAGTTTTGGACGCTACTGTATATATATATATATATATATATATATTTACATATATATATATATATATATATATATGAGGATCATTAAATAATTTCCCAAACTTTTTTTGTATGGGCACTTTTATTTATAGTACATACATGAAACTCTAGTCCCCTTCGAAGTAATCTCCTCCGGCTACAATGCACTTGTTGTACCGTTCCAACAACTTCTGGAAGGCTCCATGGAAGTCCTCTTGTGTGAGTGTGTCAATGACCTTCGTCATAGCCTCTTTCATTTCCTCAATTATCTCATAACGACAGCCTCTGAGCTTAGGGAATAAGCAAAAGTCACAAGGAGCAAGGTCTGGACAAGAGGGACGGTGAGGAACTGTCTTGATGCTCATCTTGGTCAAATAGTCTGTGACAACGATGGAGTTGTGGACTGGTGCATTGTCCTAGTGGAAATGCCACTAACCTGATTTGAAGAGTGCTGGCCTCTTCTGACAGAATCTCTTCCTGAACTCCCTTAAAACCTCAACATAGTAACCCTAACCCTAACCCTTTGGCCAATCAACTCTGGTGTATTGACTTCCTTACTCCTCCCAAACCTCCCATCATCCCTCACAGACTCCCTGCCTTCCTTGAATCTCTTATGCCACTCAAAAACTGATGCTTGATTCATGAAAGATGCTCTAAAACCAGTCTGAAGCATTCCATACGTTTCTGTGGTATTTTTTCCAAGTTTAAAACAGAATTTCATTGCATATCGTTCTTCTAAAGTGTCCTCACGTCCAGATTGCATTTTTGAAATTCACCAACTCTGACAATCAGAATTTAGTAGGGTGTATCCCAACTCCTGCTGTAGCTGTTCATTTGAACCTGAAATCATAAAAATTGGTCAGTTATCTCATAAGATATATAGTAATAACATACTGAATTTTCAAGAGTTTACGACAATTTTAAATGCCTGTACAAAAAAGTCTGTAAACTTTTTGAATGTACCACGTATATATATATACATTGTGACGCCGCCATGGGCCCAGTGGACTTGCAGGGTGTTGTTCATTCCCGCCAAGTTCACCAGTTAATGCTGGGCACAGACGTTGGCTGTGATTTGCCCACGCTATTTGATATCACAGATATCACCAACTCCCTAGCTGAACCACATTTTAAAGCTACCAGATTGGTTATAGGTGAATTGTTAAAAGTCAACACAGCTATCTGGCTAGCTTTCCCACTCCAATACGAGGTCTTCAACAAATACAATTCTTCCACAACAAAAAAAGGACTCTGAACTGCCGTGTTTGGTTAACAAGATTAATAACAATATTCTTTTATTCAATAAAAGAGAGAAACAAATAGAAAATAACAATTCAGGTAAAAGTCAGGAGCGAGAAAGTCTTTCTGTATCTCAGAAGAACCTCCATTAAAATATTTGTATCTTGGACAAGGTCCCCATTTGATATCTGTTAATGGCAGAAGGTGAGAATATAGTGTTCTCTGTGCGGTATGACTTTGGAATTTGGGTTTTGTTTTATAGTAGGATTCAGATCTCTCCCGATTTACAATTTCATTCAAAAAACATACACGTGGCTGGAGAAGAGTAGCATTCGACCGGATGTTAGTCTGACGGCTGCTGCCGAGACAAAGAACAAAATTTGTCTTTGTGCAAGAGGCTCCGCACAGAGCTTCTGGGCGAGAATGCAAGAAATTAATTCACATTAACAAAATACCCTTTTTCAGCCAATCATAAATCTTCCCCCCTAAAAAAATTCCTAGAACCGACTTGATCCAAGGGGTAACTACTTAAGCAGCAAAAATCTTCAAAGGCAGCAGACTGGCCTACCGAGGGTTGACGGGAAGAACACGCTCCAGCCATAAGGACTCATCTGAACTCTGACAGATTTTTGACACACCACCTGCTGTGAACAACTGCAGACTTAGCTACAACACCACCCCATCCACGACTACTACTACCATGGAGATCATCTGATAACCTTACCACCCCATACCACCATACCACCAAGTGAGTTTCTTAACTTATAACATATGTGACCATCCATGAACTCTGATTTCACACACACCACATTCACTCCTTCACTTGATATTGTATGCTACAAATTTGTACAGTTGATTCTTCGCCTTATCGCCTTGTTTACCTTTTTGTTAATATAATTGTTTAAAACTTTCAACCTGTGTTTGTCTTTTCCTTGCTACCATATGCTAAATATAACAGTTTCTTCCATTTCCCAAATTATGTTCTTAGTTTTTCAATGAACAAAAGGCAACTGCTTATATGTCTTCATCCTTCAACGAATAAACGGCAACTCATTATGTGTCAGCACCTTTTGACGAATAAACAGCAACTGCTTAGTTTCCAGAGTTTGAAAATTTACCATGTGTTGGCTTTTTGGCGGTTTCTTCCTCAGTACCAATCATGGTCACAGGTCTGCCTCTCTGCTGACGCATACATAGCTAATTGGGAGTGGGGTTCTCCCATGCCCATGTCAGCTTGTACTAATAGAGAGGGTTGAAGAGAAACGGCGCTACCACTTCCACTATTCTGCTTACAGAAACAGTGTTCCATCATCTTCAACAAAACTTGCTTGAATATATAAACACATATATACATACTAACAATTGTATAAATATATATATATGTATATGTATATAGGTATGTTTATATATATATATATATATATATATATACACACACACCTATTTGTGTGTATATATATATATATATATGTGCAAACAACCTCATCCAGGGTTTAAACTCAAGTTACCGTGTCAATTTCCTACAATAACCATTACACACACACACATATATATATATATAAAGAAAAGTTGGTGATCATAGTCGAGGGTGACCCAAAGGCTCACTTTTCAATAGCTACTACACCGAGGTGTAGGGGAGGGTGCTACTCCTTTGCCTGGATTGCTCCACTTTACTCTTGATCCTTACCTTATAATGTCGAGTGTTAAGCAAGGTGGCATCAAGTACCATTTTTTAGGTCTTTGGTATGACTCAACCTGGGATTGAACCCTGGTCTCCTGGACCACTGGTGAACACTCTACTCATTAAGCCAACGGCCCAACATTTTATATACATGCATTTCGCATAGCACAAATAGCCTTGGGAAAGTTATACATCCAGCTTTTCTTTCTCCACCATGGGCAAGAAGTAGGGCAGACTACGCTCTTTAATCTTGGTTAAACAACCAATCTAGAAGAAAAATCGTGTATTTAAAACCAGTTAAATCCCTCTTAAAAAATTGACCTTCTGTCAAATCCTGCTTATGCAGAAGTGTTGGTAAATAGATGCATAATATATATATATATATATATATATATGAATTGTTACTTCCCAGATGATTGCCTCTATATTTGTTAGGTCCCTCTCTTGTGTCCAGATGATAGTCTCGATATTTCGATATTCCTTGTCCCAGACACATTGTCATAGAGTATGTAAATGAATAGAAATTTATGACTCATCTTCTTTCCTGAGTTGGCTCGTAGGGATATCTCATGGGTAATAATAGAAAGAAAATGGTATCAACAACAGGTTGAGGAATTATTACATGGAAACAATGTATCAGAATGACCAGCAAAATAAAATCAAACACAACGGCAGTTTCAACAAACTATAAAATACATTTATTCCATTCCCATTCAACTAACAAAATAATATAAACACATAATGAAGTTCAAGATATACAGATAGGATTTAACCTGAGAAATGATGTTTAACAGGAATACTTGACATAGACATGATAGAAGATTATGTTCTATCAAGCTTTCTCTTTTCTGTTGTTCATTTTCCACATATGGTTGCGCCTTTTCTTCCCAACTGCCAATGCTGTATCTCTCTTCAAGTGTTCATGTCATATTTCTGTTTCCAGTCCTTCATACCAGCGCGTCTCTGTTCGACTGTTTGCGCTATTGGTCTCTGCTTCAACTGTCCTATTTCAAACTGTTATATAATTACGGAATGATTTTTTTTATATCAATCATTTTTCGTGAATTATATTTTATGATTCAGTTTAATTGGGCTTTAAACTATTCGGCTCTGGGTTCAGGTGCAGAGACATTGGGTACAGTCTACGCTCGCGTGCACAGGATATGATAATCACATTTGTCATAATAAACCCCAGATAGGAAATGGGACTGGAGTGTGAATGACGTCATGCCCGGAAGCAATGGGCTGAAAATTTGGGTATTTTGAAAAACAGTCATTTGGAGACAAGATGCCGAATTGAGAGCCCTCAGTGACCTACAGTTGAGCAACCCAGCCAAGATGGGAAAGAAGTACGGCTGGGTCAATATAGCAGTCTGTCCCCATCTCCAGCTCATCTCTCACACACAACAACCATCACCCTTTTGAGAATAAAGTGTGAGAGATTATGCTTTTATAAAGAAGGGTATTCGTTCGTCATTGTGTAGTTGTATGTGGCTATACAGCAAAATCATCCCACCCTCACTTTCTTGTTCACACCAGTAGGCAAAAGGGGTCTCATTCTTTTTACTCCAGGGGCTTCCAGTCAACAACTTCCCACTATTCCTCTCCCAGTGGCTGCTACTACAGGGTGGAATGATAAAATTGTCGACCTAAAGAAAACAACACTACAGCTTTATTTTAAAACTTTTATTGAAAAAAAATCAATTCAGGTAACTTGATTATGTAGTAGAGCTGACATCTATTCAATGTAGCTGCCTTCAGCCTCAATCACCGCCTCGATATAGATCTGGAACTGGGAGCATGCCTTTTCCACAAGCGCTGGCGGGAGCTCAGCGAATACTCGGCGGATGGCAGCGATCAGGCTGGCTTTGGTGTTGTGGGAGGTCATGTTGGTGATGTTCTCGACGTATGATCAAACGAAGTAGTCCAGCGGGTTCAGGTCGGGGGAGGAGGGGGGCCAGTGAGAGAAGGGTACAAAGTCGTAGCACTCCTTCTGAAGCTAAGCCTGGGTCTCTTTGGACTTGTGGGCCAGTGCTGACTCCTGCTGCCACACCCAGGGTCTGCCACCAGCCACCTGATTGCACCAGGGGATCACCACACTCTTTAGCACATCCAGGTACACTTTGGTATTGACTTTCAAGCCGACTTTCGAAGATGTGAGGTAGCATGATGTGGCACTCACTTGAAACCACACCAAAGACCATAACCGTAGCCGGAAATTTTGTTTTCATCACCCTGGGCACATCCCTGTTATTCGTGGCAATCCAGATTTGCATTTTGAGGGTGCTGGCAATGGTCCTGTTGTCATAACTTGGATTGGTAGAGAGCATGAGTTGTATGGCGGCGCACCTCCGATCTTGCTCGTTGAACATTGTGTCACTTTCAGATATGATAGAAGGCTCCTATCCCTCTTGGTATTTGTACACAACTGGCCAACTAGTAGATGGTCTGCAACAAAAAAAGAAAACCGGTTTTCATTAAACAGAAATGGAATCATGTCGTCTTTTCTAAGGCGACAATTTTATCATTCCACCCTGTATGTGAAACATCACAAGTATACATAACAATATATATTCTTACTTTTGGTGGCACAAGAAATAATTATATAATTATTTCTTGATAATATGTGTGTGTGTGTGTGTGTGTGTGTGTGTGTGTATATATATATATATATATATATACACACACACACACATTATCATCACAGCAAACTGATTACATGAATTCCTTTGACTCTCTTTATCAGCCATCACACTTGGTAAGTCAACTAGATAGCATTGAATATCACACAGAGCCAATGAATGTAAGGTTTTGCTGGTTGGCCAACATTGGTATGTCCAAGTGTTCAAGTGCACAGGAGAACATTATGAACATGTTTATCCTCACTTCACCAGCAGTGCCTAGCATGTCTTGCTCACTTTTATTTAAGGATTTATGAGATGAAGGGGTGTAAATGGCCATACACCAGCTGTTTTATGGGGTGCTGCTTCCAGAACTTGTACAAAGCAATATGCAATGTCTTTGGAAATGGTACCATCTTGATTAGAATATGAAATCTCTCGTATCTGAATTCCCATAATGTCCAATGCCTCTTCCTGCTTGCTCATTGCTATGAAGCAAAGAGTTGGCTTGAGCAGATGTATTTGATCATCTACATAATCTGTGTGTGTGTGTGTGTGTGAATATAGGTATGAAGTCATTAATCTAGGCCAAAGTAAAAGGGGAAAATACATTTAATTCCCTTAATTATACTTAAATAAAAAACTGTAAATGAATATATATTCATTTTTACATTTTGTCTTACATTGTCGGATATATTTTCTTTTAATTCTGTCTTTTATATTCCTAACAAACAAACTTAGAGGAATTTATACCAGAGACAGAGTGATGGATAATGATCATTTTAGTACTTAAAAAATATACAATACCTAAAGTACATTTTTTATCAGATTTTGTTTGGTTTGATTTCTTTGTTTAATGGCACATCAGTCTTTGTGGGGTATTTAATTTCAAAGCAATCCTTGTAGAAGAACAGTAGTAGTACAACTTAACATATAGTTGGAAGGGATAAGGAGGTACATACCTTTCCCGAAAAGTATTAGTCCAAAGGTGAATGCAATAGCCTGACTGGAATTTGAACTCACTAACTAGGATGTTGTAGTCTTTTTATTAGGTTTAGAGCTTGTTAGATCATAAGGCTATTACAGTACATTCATGTACTTGTAAAATATTCCATTATACCAGTAGAAATACATGCAAATTCTAATCACACAGGTCTTGGTAACATTTTTCTTTTGGTAAAATTTGAAGTGAATGTAAATACTTACTAATTAAAAGAAACAAAAGATGTGTATATCAACTTCATTATTGTTTGATTAATTCTGTCAAATGATTTGATTGATTAGGTCAAGTGATAAAGAAAAGGGAGAAGAAAGTTATCCTTTCCATCTGTAATGATTGATTTAATACTTTGCATCTGATGACAGGTGAGTTAATTAAAAAAAAAAAAAACTATCTTAAAAGCTTTTACAAGTGCTATGATTAAGTTTCAAGGTTGCAAAATAATAAAATCAATAATTCAATATGACAAGAAATTGACTCCTTAAGAGAAGGTTATTCCTGGCCATATGGATATAGTGACCTGAATTCATTTCCTGGATCAAGTTTTTGACATTTTCATATAGCTCTAATACTCTTAAGAAAAGTATGAATACATATATTCTCCCACCAGCAATTGGTAAATAGTTAGGCTGACTGGGCTGCATAACTTTGGTATGTGTTTGCTAGTTAACATGTTCTTGTATGTCTTGTAAAATAAACCCTTTTCATTGTAAGTTGCAATTTGAGCTATTATTACAATAACCCACCCTAGTAATATTACAATAGTATGGTAACCATTCTAAGAGAATGAAAACTCTGAATTTAAACCTGTTAAAATCTGCTTAAAAATTGACCCTGTGTCACATCCTGCTCATGGAGGAAGGGTTAGGTAAATACAAACACCTGGTCATATCTACAAGACTGTTTGTCGGCTTCACAAACCTGGGATAAAATATGAAAATTCAGATCATGTCAACCAATTTACTTGTTTTGGATGCACTCTGCAAATGAATATTAATGCTATAAATATCTTATTGATTTTATAATAACAACACATATTTGCTCTGGTTTGAAAAAGTTTTCTTTGGTCTATGTCAAGATTAAACAAAGGAAAACAATCTGCATTAGAGTATTCACCACCACCCCGCCAAAAAAAAAAAAGAAAAAAAGAAAGTAAAAACAGATGACATCAAATTTTTTATTTAAACAATTTATCACCTCTTAATATTTCATAGGCTATCATTCATTAGCATCAATTACCACCTGACAATTTTTTAGCAAAATAATAAATGATTCAATTTCTTTACAATATCACAAAGTGACAGTCCACAATCATTGTATACCATAATTTGACCTTTTTTTAACTTTGACAACAGCTTACTAACCATTAGCAAAGGACTATCTCAAATTAGGATATCAAATCAAGGAAAATAAAATTCAAAGAAATTTTCTATTTTTTGGCATTTCTGAGAATTTTCTTTTTTTTTATAGAATGATGAATTTTAACTTCAATTAAGGAAACTTTGACAACACTAATCAAGGAAAATAATTATTTCCTACGTGTGTCTAAGCCATTGAAGTTTTATTCAAAATGATTCAGTTTTTTTACTGTTTTTTGTTTTGTTTTGTTTTTTTCATCCAATACTGGAGACTTGAATATAAATTAGATAAGAAACCTGAACTATACTGTTTATATATAAAAGACACAATTTTTAATAACCAAAAATAATAAGAAAATTGTTAGAATGTTCTCTAAATAGATAAAACATAAAATTTTGCAGTCTGCAACAAACTTCTCTTGACAGTACTATGTTAGCACTACTAGTGCTACTATTTCTCATTTTGAGAATCACTTATGAGGGTTATTCAATAAATAAGGTGAATATTGCCTATGCAGTTGGCAACAAGAAATACTGTTGTACCTTTTTTGAGGAAATCAATTATCATGGGGCCTTTCATGTCCCAGTAGACTGTTAGCATCACCTTCTTTGCTGGTGGCTGCACTGGGAGTTAGAATGTTTCCATGCCGTGGACTCATAGTGGAATACCCATATTTAGCCCATTTGTAAACATTTTTTAGACTAAAACCTGCTTCTCCCAATACATCACATGTTTTTCCATAAATTCTACATGGTTTAGCCAACAAAAATTTGATAATGGTCCTCTGCTCAATCTGGAGCACTCTTATTTGCTGCTATTTTGAATAGCCACAAAACAAATATTTTTTGCAGGATTAAAATAATTTTTTGATAAATGAATTTCAAAGAAGGCAGAGTTTATATTTAAGGAAAAAATTCTCAAAAAAAAATTTTTTTTAATCAAAAATTGATTTCCCATATCTATTGAATGAGCCTCATGTATTAAATGTCAAAATCAATACAACAATAAAAATGTATGTGTTAAAATTAAATCACCAATTTATTGATGATGAAATAATTTCATTTAAATAATCAAAATCAAAAAGAAATCATTAAGTAAATGTTTCATTAATCAGACTTTGCAAGTCAAATGTTTTATATTTTTAAAAGAAATTATCTATTGCAACTTACAGATTATAATTCTAGAATTTATAATTATCATGCATAATTTTTTCCCTGAAGAAATTGATGATATTTTAGAGAATATCTTCAATTTATATAAAGATAATAATAGAGCAAAGGTTTCATTAATCGAACTGCTTTCATAGATTAAGAAATAAAGATTCCTTCTTTTTCATCATTATTATTATTTTACTCCTTGCAAGTTTTAATAGGTGATTTTTCACTGGAGTTGAAGTGACAGCAAATCTCCTCACATCTCCAGGACTCTTCTAAGTTTTGAGCTGAACTTAAAAATGCTGTAGTCTGGATTGTCCTAATTCTTCCTCTAATCTCCAGTTCCTCTAGTCTTTTTACCAGGCCTTTGGGATCCAATGCAAGGGCCCCAAATACAGTTGGTATCACTGTCACCTTTATATTCCACAGTTCCTTCAACTCTCTGTAAAGATCCAGCTATTTGTCTATCTTTTTTTCCTTTGGCCTAGTCTTCTGGTCAGGTTTGAGTACCTCAAAATCCCAGAGATTTTTAGGTGTCACATTTTTTAGATTCTGATTTGTACAAATACCATTTGTCAGCAAGGTCAAATTTTAAATCTCTTGTACATTATTGTTATCATTATAATTATTATTCCTTCATTTAAAATTTTTTTCTCCATACAAGTTTTTCACACCTGCCTTAACTGGTTTTTCAATGAAGTCTAAGTGACAGCAAGTCTTCATAAGTCTCCTGGACTCTTCATAGTATTCTAGCTGTTCTTAAGAATTGTAGTCTGGTTGGTCTCAATTTCATTCATTATTATTGTCAGTATTATTATCATTAATAATCATGAAACAAATCTTAAATTTTCATAAACATAAAGCAAATGCTTTATGGTAAGAACTGTTTTCACATATAAGAAAATAAAGACACCTCCTTCATCATTATTATCATTATCACCATCATTATTATTATCATTTTACTATTTTAAGAGTTTTTTTGACAACAGCATTAGCAAATAGTCTTTCACTGGAGTTTGTATGATAGCAAGTCTCTTCAAGTCTCCAGGACTTTTTCAGAATTCTGGCCGATCTTAGTAATGCTTTGGTTTGGATGGTCTCCACTTGTCCTCTCATTTTTAGTCTTCCAGTCCCTTTACCAAGCCATTTAGCATTGTTCCAAGCACACTGATTACAATTGATATCACTGACACTTTCATGTTCCATAGATTTTTTTTAGTTTTTCTTCTTATTATTATGCTACTCCTTGATAGTTTTTCACATCACCATTAGCTGATGGTCTTTCACTGGAGTCTGAGTGACAGCAAGTCTCCTCAAGTCTCCAGGACTCTTCTCAGTATTCTGGCTAATCTCAATAATGCAGTAGTTTGAATGATCTCCACTCATCCTTTTATTTTCAAGTCCCCCAGTCCCTTTATTAATTCTTCGGTGACTGTATCAAGAGCACCAATTATAACTGGTATAAACATTACTTTCATGTTCCACAGTTTTTTTCCGTTCATAGTAAGGTCGAGGTATTTATTCTTCTTTTCACTTTCTTTTGAATTTTACTCCATGATCAGTTGAGAGAGAAAAGTCCACAATTTTGCAAGTTCTCTTTTTTGTTGATTATTATAAATTCTGGTTGTCTGGCCGAGATTAAGTGATCAGTTTTGGATGTCAAAATCCCAGAGGAGTTTGTGTGGGTCATTCTCCAGTACTGATGTTGGGTTGTGCATATAAAAATTTGTTCGTATGGTCAAATTTTAATTTCTAGCATTATTCCCAGTGAATCACTTTGCCCACCCAGTCGTGTCTAGTCTTATACTCTTTGTGGGCTTATTTGTAATTTGCTTATTATATGATTACTTATGATTATTATAATTATGACTATAATTATTAATAATTTCGAAACCAAGGAAAAGGGAAATATTCTCGAAACAAAGAAAAGGGGAAACAAAATTAAAATTAAGAATATGAGAAACGTATTCAAAAAAATGCTCGAATGATTCAATAATATCAGTAAAATTGTTTCTGTTTAAGTTGTCATCAGTAAGATACAACATATATCAGTCAGAAGTAATGTAACTGAATTTAAAAATACCTCGATTGCCTTGATATGAATAGGATCGCTCTTCTTTCGACGTGCAAGGTAGACCCTGGCATATTCAGGAATGTTTTCACTCCAATGTTTTTTCTTTTCCGATACATTCCTCTTACGAACTGTCTCCTCAGTAGCGCCCAACAAAGGTTGTCTATCCTCCATGTTTACTTGTTGCTAAGTGACGTTTTAACTACGTCTCATCTTAGTTATCTCCCCTTTCATTCGATTGGGGGGTGGGGTGAGGAAAAGGCGGAGGTGAATACCGGAAGTTCAATCTCGTCGATCCGGGAATATTCATGGCGGAATTTTGAAAAGAAGAGATCCAGTTTACGTTTTTTTTTTTTTTTCAGAGTAATTATCTAATTTGGCTAGTGGAAGTTATTCCATGAAAGACTTTTATCAATTTGATTATCTCTTTTTTTTTGGACGTCCGAAAGTTAGGGAAGAAAAAAAATCTACAAAAAGACAAAAAAACCGATTATGATGGCGGGTAGTAATACGACTGACGAAGAAAGCGACCCGAGAAGAAAGATTTTAAGAATGGTTGTTTGTTCTCTGTGCTACGATGCTGGTTTTTCCTCAGTGCAAAATCCTGTGGTTGAAACATTGACAGAAATGTTGCAAAGCAGTATGTTTATTATTTGGTTTTACAATTATTATCTTTTTTGTTTTGTTTTTCAATGTTTTACGATGCATAGGTTTGACGCTAGGCCACAATTATTGGGGAGACCTAATGAAAATCAAATCAGCGGGACTTAAAATACACTGACGGCATCCTTGGCAAAGGGATAAGACTCAAATTTCCGAAAAAAAAAGGGCGGTGTGTCCTGTGTTGTATAAGAATTTGTGTGGTTTCATAACGGCTACGTTAGGAATAGTTGAAGGACACGTGTTTATTTTGATTAAACGTTGTTATGTATGATATTTATTACAAAATGTAAAATGCATTTGTTATTGAGCATGAAGCCCCAAATTCTCTCGTTTAGAGGGCAGTTTTCTGCTTATCGGAAGAACTAATTCTTGTTAGCTATATTCATTGACCCATTCATACTATTCAATAATAACACATGCATATCATCCATCTATATTCAAACACAACAACAAAAGGAGCCTAACTTCGCAATATCCACATGTTTGTACTAATTAAATTTCGCTCTTTATTCCGTTAGAAAGAATTTTTAAAAAGTTAAAGTTCTTAATTAAAGTTAGATTTTAGTTTTATTTGAAAGATAGTTACATTATACTTATGATTATGAAAAGCAAAATAACAATTACATATCTAATTGATTTTTAATACATTTTAAATGTTTAAATTCATCAAATATTGAAAATTTTACTCAAAAATGTTTTAAATAATTAAAAAAAAATTTTTTGTAAATTTTTACCCTCTAATCCATTGGATTTTAGCGAAAACTAAAAATCAGATTCTGCTTTTTTTGTTGTTGTTGTTTTAGCGAATACATGAAAACAGCATGAAAATATCCGCAAAGAAATTTTGAAGAAAACCCCAATATTTTAGAATATGATAGGGGGGGGGTCACTTTGTTATAAAGATTTGACGTAAAATAATCACCCACTTCTGAACCAGCAAGCATTACTGACGCCCACAGATAGCGGAAAGGGACGTGTAACCAAATTTTGTTTTTGTAGGGAAATCAAATGGAGAGGGTGGAGGTGTTAACTAAGTTTATTTGGGGTGGAGATTTTTTTCGCTGATTTAAAAAAAAAATAAAATAAAAAATAGGGGGAGGGAAAACAATATTTGGCCCGTTTTTTTTTGTTTGTTTTTTTTTTTACAATAAAATAAGATAGTGTGGTGGATAGAAAAATTGGTGGAGATTTAAAAAAAAATTTTTTTATAAGTGATGAAAAGGCTTAAAATAAAATAAAAAAAACGCCCACGTTTCAACTGAAAAAAATAGAAAAGAAGACAAACTGTGGTGGTGGGGGCACGAACTTTGGCCATTTTTTTTTTTGTACTTCCTTTTCTTACAAGCTTCAGAGGATTTTTTTAATAAAATGATCCTTTTTAGCCAATTATTTCTTTTTCTGGGTTTTTTGTTGGAAGAAGACGAATCACTTTCTATTAGTTGCAGCATGTGACATTCATGGTCTGAAAAATGTGGGTACAATCTTGCTGCTTGAATAAAAAAATTGATGCACCAGAGTTGTTTTATCTGAAACTGAGGAAACAAACATCTTGCCATGTACTGGTGCATATAGTTGGACTTCATACCTGGTCGCTTAACCCATTCTTTGAG
This sequence comes from Sepioteuthis lessoniana, assembly GCA_963585895.1. Taxonomy (NCBI): domain Eukaryota; kingdom Metazoa; phylum Mollusca; class Cephalopoda; order Myopsida; family Loliginidae; genus Sepioteuthis; species Sepioteuthis lessoniana. Next base: position 754,987 of record OY757909.1, read on the forward strand.
ATTGCACCAAAATCTCTCTATTATCCATGTGTGGATTTCTTCAGAAGTCACAAAATTTTCTGAGTGGTTGATGACAAAATGTTTGTAGCGTAAACCTAACGAATTGATACTTTTGTACGGTGTCCAAGCATCACTGTATATCATTGAACCTGGTTTTATGCATTTTTCTATCAAAGGAAGAAGTGTCACACTGTTTCTTTTATCATCACTGGGACTGTTTCAGGTGACAACAAACCTTCGTTTGTTTAACCTCTCAATATCACCAAAAAAGCACAATTGTTTTAGTACACGACCCCTGTTGAACTTACAACGTTCGATTTCCACTTCAACTCTTTTGCCACCAATAGAGTCCTAGTTATTAAACCACATATCCGTCACTTCTGAGCAAAATGACCGTCAGTCTACCGATGATCTTGAAGAAATGTTTAAGCATTCCAACATAACCCTGTGGTCCCAGATATGGCTGAGGTAGTGGTTAACAAATAACACAATATTCCGAGGCGGAATATTGGTATTCTGCAAAAAAGAACATTTGAAGTCTGAAATGGTAAAACTGCATGTTGTTTTCTTGAACTTTGGTACACTAATCCTTTTATGACAACTCCAAGTTTTCTGGTCTTTTCTATAATTACATAAGGATTTACAATGGGGGCAGGTGACAGTCGTGGGAACACAGAAATTCCATACTTTTCTCATCATTTTCTAAAAACTGGACAATTCAACTGTAATAATTGAAGGAACACGATTGACAAGACATCTCGGTTCAACTAAATCCAAATATTGACCCTAAAGGAAATGATGCGATTTCCTTGTCAGAGAAACATCTGGAAAAAAACGAATCAAGAATGGCACCAAAAAATCTTATGAACACACATGCAAAGCAGAAAAAAATTTGGAAAAATAAAATAATTATGTAAACCCCCATCCCCTAAAAATATGACCAAAAACAGAAAAAGAAATAATAGGATAAAAAGGATTATTTCATTTTTCAAAAAAAATCCTCTGAAGCTGTGCCTGTAAGAAAAGTAAGCACAAAGTTGAAAAAAAAATTGGCCAAAGTTTGTGGCTCCCCCCACCACACAGTATGTCTTACTACCCAATTCTTTTCTTTAGCGCATTTTATCTTTTTATTTTTTTGCGAAAAAAAAATCTCCACCCCAAATAAGCTTAGTAAACACCTCCACTCTTTCCATCTGATTTCCCTACAAAAAAAGGAAAAAACAAATTTGGTTACACGTCCTTTTACCGCTATCTCAAGTCGTCAGTAATGCTTGCTGGTCATGAAGTGGGTGATCATTTTACGTTAAATTATATAGCAAAGTGACCTACTCACACCTAAATTCTAAATTATTGCTTTTTTTTTTTTTTTTTATTCAAAATTTCTTTGTGGATATTTTTTCAGGCTGTTTAAAAAAAAAAGTAGAATGATTTTTAGTTTTTGCTAAAATCCAATGGGTTAAAGGGTAAAAATTCACCGTTTTTTAAATAAAATTAGTACCTAGAAACATTTAATAAAAGGATTTATGTAAAATATTATTTACACGTTTACAACTATATCACTTACTATGGTAATTAAATCCAGGAAGTTGGTCAAAATTAATGATTAGAGACTTTCTGCGTCACTTTTCAATCCAACTGATCAGGTGCGCGTTAATTTTTCCGCTAAAAACTATTTGTACAGAAACCAATCATTCTTTTTTAAGTAATGAAAATTGTATCTGCAGTAGGGTTTTTTTGTATTTCATTTTGAAAAAGGAAAATAAGCAGGTTAACATGGTTTTTGAATGTTCACTTAAAACTCAAATAATTATTTTTGATTTTATATTAATTCATCATTGAAAGTGAAATTACAATACTTTTTAATTGATTTTTTTAAATATTTTACTTGGTAATAATCTACCCCTAAAACACTAATTTTTACCTTTTTTTTTTTTTTTTTTTTTTTTTAAATTTCTATTTTTATACATTTCTAAAAGCTTTCAGAGAATAAACCAATATTCCATTGTATAGTAACATTACAAGCACATGTTAATTTAGCTATTTATAAGCTAAAATTTGTATTAAAAATGAATGTTTGAAAAGACATAAATGAACTTCTTTTAAATCTTCAATGTCTTTCTTTAAAAAAGAAGCTAAAATAAAAGAATCTTCCAAAATATGACCATCGTGAAATGTTAATGGAACTGAAAGTTACAGCCAAGCATACTAAAAATAGAATTTTTCAACCTCACTACAAGGGACAAAACTAGAAATTCTTTAATTAATGATTGTTACAGAAGGTTTCCATACTTTTTTTGCCTAACATTTTTTATATCTTAAAATAAAATAAGAATATTTGAAATTCAAAAAAAAAAAACTGGCCCCCTGTTTCTTGCTTTAAAATTTATATTCTTCAATTGTAGGAATATTCTTTATTTAATAATATATTTTGATTTAGTCTGTGATTGGAGAAAAGTGCATCAAAATCTAATGCAAATTTAAGGCCCTACCTCTTTTTAAGTAGAAAAAATACTGATACAAAATTATTTTCCTAATAATATAAAAGAAAATTATATTTTCTATTAAGTCATTGTATTAAAAAGCTCTCAAAACTTTTTTTTTTCCATTTAATATTCACATTTGAGGTAATATTTTCTTCCAAAGAGCTCTCAATTTAAAATTTTTTTCTTTGATTTTGCACACCTTCAGACTATTGTTTTTTTTATATTATATGGAAAGTATATGCCATGTCCTATATCCCTATTGCCCAGTCAGCTGCAGAGGGGTAAGACCACCACCCCAACAAGTGTCCTAGTTAGAAATAGAACTGTTTGACAATTTAACTGTATGCAAACAAATGATATTTAATTGAATTATTCGTAATGCATAACAGTACTCAGAACCATTTAATTGTGTGCAAATAAAACTATTAGTGTGGAATACTTGAAACCGTTTACTTGTATGCAAAGTAGAATTATTGGTATTACATAGCAATACTTGGAACTATTTGACTGTGTGCAAATAAATGAATAGTGTTGAATAGAATAATTAGTGCTAAATATCAATACTTGAAACCACTTCACTGTGTGCAAACAAATGATTAAAATCAAATAGAAATACTAGTGTTAGATCTCAATAATTGAAACCATTTAACTGTGTAGAAACAATAGCATTACTTGTGGGTAAATAAATTAGTTCTAGTGCATTTAAAAATAAGATTACCTACAAATGCGTCCCTCACAAATGATATGTGTATAACCATTTAACTGTGTACGTACAAATGACTGATGTTGAATTGTTAGTGTTACATAACACTATTTGAAATCATTTAACTGTATTCAAATAATTGATTAATTGTAAAGAGAATTAGTTGTTAGAAATTCTTGAAACCATTTTACTCATATAAAAATGTTACCCAGTCAGCTAGGGCTGTAGAATACACTGACTGCTTCTCTGCAGAGGGGGTAAGACCCCCTCCCCAACAAGTGTCCTGGATATGACACTAAACCATCTGATGGTGAGGTTCCAGTAATGCTGGAGCTTTGGAGAATTCAGAGCACCTCTTCATTGCCATCGCTCCCAGGTCCACTCTGCCCCAGAAAGGTAGTATCTGATAGGGCCCTATCTATGGGTTAGATAGAACCAAACTGCAGACTTATGCTAAACTGAATTGTTTGAATTAGAACTGTTTGACTAAACTGAATAGCTTGAAGTAGAACTGTTTTTGACGCACTGTATACTTAAATTGAAACTGTGTACCCTTGCTAAACTGAATTGTTTGAAATTGAACTGTTTTTGACATTGAAGCTGTACTTAGGCTAAACTGAATTGTTTAAAATAGAACTGTTTTGACATTTAACTATGTGTAAACAAAATCTATACTTATTCTAAACTGAATTATTGAATTATAACTGTTTGAATAAACTGAATACCTTGAAATAGAAATGTTTTTGACAATTAAACTGTGTACTCATGGTGAACTGAATTTTTTTAAACAGAACTGATTATTTGCATAAAAATGAATTTGGCATTAAATAACCTAGATAGGTTGATATGCCATAAACCCAAGCAACAAACCAACCAATCATTTAAAAATGTTATCTTCAAAATGCATTTATAAATCATATATATTTCATACATATATAAAAGGATTTGGCTTTAAATAGTTTTAAAGTGTTTGTATGTCATAAAACTCTACCAAACCAAAAATGAAATTACCTTTGAGGGATGTGTACTTGTTTTTGGACTGCTAAATATTCTAATTTTTTATTACAGTTTCAATGCTGTAGAGTTTGGTAATAGAAAATACCTAATAATATCTGTTTTGATTGTTTGATATTCTTCTAGGAATAATAAAATCCTGGTATCTTTAGTTTAGAAGAAAATTAACTTTTTTTATGAAAAGGTCATTCATGTTAAAACACCAGCAAAAAGTCGAAATCTGCACCCACTGACACCAAATTACTTGAAATTTGGCACAAATATTCCCCTTCATGAGTTAGGAAAAAGTACCAAATTATTTTGTGCTAGACCTTACCGTTCTGATTTTAGAGGGGTGTAAAATTTTCATATTTTGCTTCTAAATTAAGGCCACAAAACGTCACAGAATTTCAGCGCTTTTTTAAAAATTCCAAAAAACTTCCACATATTCAATATTTCTGAAATTTGGTAGGAATAACAAATAAGGACTGCAAAATCCAAATATTTAATTATTTTAACCCTATACCTGATAGAAAATATAATTTTGCTCACCCTTCAAATCATCAATTTTTTACCTATGTAGCTTCTAGCCAGTCTGTAGAAAATGTATCCTCTTCAATTTTCATGTTTTTTTCCTAGCATCTACTATGACTGCTTAAGTTCTCCAAAGAATTTTGTGAGGGTTTCAAGTCTACTTTAAAAGATATGACCCTGCCAAATTTATAGTTTTTTTTTCCTATGTACGTACAGGAATTAAGTGAAAGATTGATAAAGACAATCATCCTAATGCTCCAGGACTTCTCAAATGTTCATATTGTGCTAAGTGACTATTCAATAAGATTGTCTTAATTAATTTAAAAAGAAAATAATTTAAATATATTTTGCAGATATTGTGTTTTGTATGGTACGGATAGATTGTCTTTAACAAGTGATAAACATTGACTCATGCATGATGATTAACACTGGATAGAATATTTGTAGATGGCATTAAACATGAAATTAAAAGAAAATTTTGAAAAATCTTATTTTGAATTATTTTCATGAAACAAAAAACATTTGGTTTTATTTGTTTTTTTTGTTTTTTTTCAAAAAAGAATGTGAATTTTTAAAACCTAGAATATTTGTAGTCGGCACTAAACATTTATATATACCAGGTGCATACGATAAGTTTCCAGACTTTTTTCGTATGGGCATTTAAAATTGTCGTAAACTCTTGAAAATTCAGTATGTTATTGCTATGCATCTTATGAGATGACCTATTTTTATGATTTCAGGTTCAAATGAACAGCTACAGCAGCAATTGGAATACACCCTACTAAAGCCTGATTATCACAGCTGGTGAATTTCAAAAATGCAATCTGACATTTAAGAAGAACGATATGCAATGAAATTGTTTTAAATTTGGAAAAAATGCCACAGAAACGTATGGAATGCTTCAGACTGCTTTTGGAGCATCTTGCATGAATCGAGCATCAGTTTTTGAGTGGCATAAGAGATTCAAGTAAGGCAGGGAGTCTGTGGGGGATGATGAGAGGTGTGGGAGGAGTAAGGAAGTCAATACACCAGAGTTGATTGACCAAAGGGTTAGGGTTACTATGTTGAGGTTTTAAAGGAGTTCAGGAAGAGATTCCGTTGGAAGAGGCGAGCACTCTTCAAATCAGGTCAGTGGCATTTCCAGCAGGACAATGCACCAGTCCACAACTCCGTCCTTGTCACAGACTATTTGACCAAGATGGGCATCAAGACAGTTCCTCACCGTCCCTCTAGTCCAGACCTTGCTCCCTGTGACTTTTGGTTATTCCCTAAGCTCAGAGGCTGTCGTTATGAGACAATTGAGATGAAAGAGGCTGTGACGAAGGTCATTGACACGCTCACACAAGAAGACTTCCATGGGGCCTTCCAGAAGTTGTTGGAACAGTTCAACAAGTGCATTGCAGCCGGAGGAGATTACTTCGAAGGGACTAGAGTTTCATGTGTGTACTATCAATAAAAGTGCCTGTACGAAAAAGTCTAGAAACTTTTATGCACCTTGTATATTTATAGATAGGAAATGCTTTCAATTTCATCACTTTTAAAAAATTATTTATATTTTTTTACAATTTTTCAAACTCTTTTTCATGAAACAAAAACTTGTTTTTCATTAAGAAAGTGATAATAAAAATGTATATATGAATAGTCATAAAACACCACATTTAAAACCACACTGTGCACTAAATTTTTTGTAGACTAAATTGTTTGAACATGGTAAGATTTGTGATAGGCCATAAATGTTATAAATTTGAAATCAGGCCAATCTGGGAACTCTGAATGACCATTATATGACCAGGACTCGAACCTATCTGTCTGGTCCTAAAACATTACTTACCATCCAGTATCCAAAGAGAAAGATGGCATTTTCCTACTTGGATTTTTTTACTACCACACAAGATAATTGAAGTATTATATAGTCTTTTTTCATTTAAAGATGAATTGTTCTATTTGTACTGAGCTAGCAGTTGAAACAAGTCATAATCAATTCCATGATAAACAGGTTGGATTAATTTCAGTTGATCATTTGGATGCAATGGATGTAAAGCTTATTGCCTATAGAACAGGACTTGATGAGGATAAAATACAGACTGTTACCATCACAAGCAGACCTTGTTGACTAAGTGTGAGTGGCTTGAAAAGAGCCATTGCAATCCATTTAAAACTCATAAGAAGCAAATCAAAGGCGGTTTAAAAGCAATTTCATTGGAGTTGGCAGACAAAGCAAAGGCTAAGTTGGTACTAATCCCAGGCAAGAAACTCTGCCCTAATTGCCGAATATGAATCAGCAAATTTCTTCCCATGTACTTCTTTGGAAACAGAGAAGACAAATATCAATGAATGTTTCACTGCTATTGGAATTTCTCCACTGAAAACAAAAGGGCTTCATTACTCTGGAAAAGCTCGTTTAGGTAAGACAAAACTTTCTTCTGCAATGCAAAGTATTAAGACCAAAATCAGTAGGTCATTAAACATTGATTCTGTGCTGTTGAATGATGAACCTTTAAAATTAAAAAAATGAGAGTTTAGATAAAGCTAAGTGCTTTGATAAAATGATAGAGGTTCTTGCAGCAAAAGTGAAGACTGTGGAATCAACTAAAATGAAAATACAAATCTTAACACTTGCCCCTACCGATTGGTCACACAAAAAAGTCCTAGATGTATTTGATGTTTCAGAACACATTATACGCAAGGCTCGCAAATAGTGTTTGGAAAAGGTATTTTAGCTGTGCCAGAACAAAAAAGAGGCAAGTCTTTGCCTGCTGATATTGTACAGTTAGTGCAAGCATTTTACCAAGAGGATGAATATACTCGATTGATGCCAGGCAGGAAAGACTACGTTAGTATTAAACGTAATATACATCAGCAGAAGATATTCATATTGTGCAACCTAAATGAACTCTTCAGAGCATTCAAGGAAAAGAACCCAACTGTATCCTTGAGTTTTTCAAAATGTTGTAGTCTAAGGCCAAAATGGTGTGTCCTTGCTGGTAGTGCAGGTACACATGCTGTATGTGTGGATGCACTATCCACCAAAACATCAAACTATTACTGGAACCACTGAATGTACTGTCTCAAGATCTCTTGAAATATATTGCCTGCAATGCCGGTAATAGTGTATGATTCATAGGCGCCCAAATTGTCCAAAATCATCAGAGAAGCTGGAAAAATTTCTTTGACACCCTTGAAGAATGTATTGATAATGAAAAATCTATTGAGTTTTCCCAATGGGCAACAACTGACAGATCAACTTTAATAACACACGTGGAATCCTGTCAAGCTTATGTGGATTTAGTTATTTTTCAATTGAATAAATTAGCACTTCATTCTTACTTGGCTAAATCACAATCCAGATATTTAAGGCAAAAAAAAGAAGATATCGGTGATAGCAAAGTTTTATTTTTGGGGGATTTTGCCGGAAATTACAAGTTTGTTGTTCAAGATGAGATCCAGAGTTTTTATTGGAGTACCTCTCAATGTACTTTACGCCCTGTGGTACTTTATTTTAAGCTTGAAAACACAATGCAAAGTCAATGTTTTTGCATTATTTCGAGTGACAACTCGCATGATGTGGCATTTGTTTATATGGTACAGAAAAAGATTATTGAGGTGATCAAGACTAATTTGCCAAGTGTAAAAAGTATTGAATATTTTACTGATGGTTGTGCAGCACAATACAAGAATTATAAGAACTTTGCCAATTTGTGCAACCATCAAAAAGATTTTGGACTTGATGCAAAGTGGAACTTCTTTGCAACTAGTGATGGCAAACAACCATGTGATGGCATAGGTGGAACAGTGAAAAGGATAGTAGCAAAAGAAAGTCTACAAAGACCAACTTCCAAACAAATCCTTTCCACAGAAATTATGTTTGAATACTGCAAATCTGCAATTGAAGGAATCATTCATTCTGATTGAAAAGGAGGAAGTTGAGGAAGCAAGGAGAAGCCTCACTGAAAATGCATCCACAGTTCCAGGAACAAGTTTTCATCAATTTATTCCACTTGAAAGAGATAGAATAGCCATGAAACAATGTAGTGAAGATGAAAACTATGATCTTATATATGACTTCTCTATTGGGGTTGAAGAAAAACTAGTGAAATTTGTTGTTTCAGGAATGACAATAACATTTGGATTGGCATGCTCTTAGAAATTGATATGGAGAATAAGGAGTTGCTGATTAAGTTCATGCATCCAGCTCTTCCAATACATTCATTTTATTGGAAAGAGGATTTTAAGGATGTATGTTTTGTGCCATCAGCAAATATTCTGTGCACTGTTAATGTCCCTATAACACCAAATGGTAGAGTTTAACATGTGTCCAAAGTGGATAAATTATCTGTGCAAAAAATTGTATAAAACAAAAACAAATTGTATACAAAACAATACACAACAAAATTTGGTGCACAGAGTAGTTTAAAATTTGTATATCTATTATTATGACTTTCTTCTAAATAAAAAAAACAAGTTTTTGTTTCATGAAAAAAAGTTTGAAAAATTGTAAAAAAAAATATAAATAATTTTTTAAAAGTAATGAAATTGAAAGCATTTCCTACCTATAAATAAATAAATAAATAAATAAATAAATGTTTAGTGCCAACTACAAATATTCTAGGTTTTAAAAATTCACATTCTTTTTTAAAAAAACAAAAAATGTTTTTTGTTTCATGAAAATAATTCAAAATAAGATTTTTCAAAATTTTCTTTTAATTTCATGTTTAATGCCATCTACAAATATTCTATCCAGTGTTAATCATCATGCATGAGTCAATGTTTATCACTTGTTAAAGACAATCTATCCGTACCATACAAAACACAATATCTGCAAAATATATTTAAATTATTTTCTTTTTAAATTAATTAAGACAATCTTATTGAATAGTCACTTAGCACAATATGAACATTTGAGAAGTCCTGGAGCATTAGGATGATTGTCTTTATCAATCTTTCACTTAATTCCTGTATGTACATAGGAAAAAAAAACTATAAATTTGGCAGGGTCATATCTTTTAAAGTAGACTTGAAACCCTCACAAAATTCTTTGGAGAACTTAAGCAGTCATAGTAGATGCTAGGAAAAAAACATGAAAATTGAAGAGGATACATTTTCTACAGACTGGCTAGAAGCTACATAGGTAAAAAATTGATGATTTGAAGGGTGAGCAAAATTATATTTTCTATCAGGTATAGGGTTAAAATAATTAAATATTTGGATTTTGCAGTCCTTATTTGTTATTCCTACCAAATTTCAGAAATATTGAATATGTGGAAGTTTTTTTTGTTTTTGTTTTTTTAATTTTTAAAAAAGCGCTGAAATTCTGTGATGTTTTGTGGCCTTAATTTAGAAGCAAAATATGAAAATTTTACACCCCTCTAAAATCAGAATGGTAAGGTCTAGCACAAAATAATTTGGTACTTTTTCCTAACTCATGAAGAGGAATATTTGTGCCAAATTTCAAGTAATTCGGTTTTGGTGGGTGTAATGCCCTGGTGAATTGACATGGAATGACCCAAAAACAAAAAGATTTTCTTTTTTATGAGTAATACTATATATCTTCTCATGGCCCAGAAGAAAATGTATTACCTCAAAAAGGATTTTGTGTTTTCTGTGCTATCTGTTAAAAAAGAAAAGTTCCACCAAAAATTAACTGAGTTGACATTCAGATATGTTAATTCTCACCCTCCCCTGTCAGTCACAACCAATCACAGTCTGCCTTCTATTATAAAAAGCTGTTGTTTTTTGTTTTTTTTGTTTTTTTTTGATAAAGTGAGTTTGGAACTTGACTCATTGGAAGATTTATATCAAAGGAATGCTTTGCTGTTAGGGATTAGATTTTTTTGATGGATTGCTTGTGCTGCTGGTTTTGACACGTGGATTTACAGACCCTCGGATTGTTGGCTTTAGTCCAGTGATCCCAAATTTTTGTCACTGTTACGCCCCTGGATTTTCAACTCAGGATCTTCACCCCTTTTCATTGATATCTTATTACACTTATGTAAATCTAAGCTAGAAAGTTGTTGAATTAATTTTCTTAATTTTTTTTTCTTAATCTCTTTTTTAGCCTTAGGGGAGATTGGACGGAGTGCACAGGCGTATTGTGAGCTGGCAGGACGAACAACGCCTATGCTCAGTGATGTTGCTATAGCATTAATTGAAATGGGTAAGTTATATATCTGAACCAATTTATTCAGGCCTCAATTTTGCTTTAACAAAGTCTTCAAAGTTGAAATTTTGTTCTCTAAATATTTCTGGGTAGAAAACAAGGGTTAAATAATGGATATGTCCATTTGAATTATTTTCATTAATATAAGATTAAAAAATTCTTATCTTCTGAAATTTTTTTTTATCTCCATATTAACACTGTTGTATTACCTACCTTTTGTCCATGGGATTTGGGGTGTATTATGCTAAGGGATAGAGATGGAAGACACAAACCGATGCATCGATTCTCATGCCAGTTACAACCAATCACAGTCTTCCTTCACTTATAAAAATCTGTTACTTTTTAATGAAGTCAGTTTAGAACTTGGCTCATTGGGACTTTTGACTTAAATAGCACTACTTATTGTTGTTCTACAAGGATGGTTTTGGTATTAAATAACCCTCAAAGGTTGATATGCCATTAAACAAAGAAAAAAAAGCTAACCAAACCAAAATTAATTTTTAGTACTACAGCTCTCTGTGACTTCACCTTGACACCTGTCCCAGCAATCCATTCTCCTCCACAATCTTTCACTTTTAATAAAATATGCCAGCAATATCAGAACTGTTACTAACAATTACTTTATTTTTCTAATTCCATGAAATATAGTCGTATTTACATAGAAAATGTGCATACATCAAATTTCCCCAAGCAGATATCATATTAATGCTGTTAAAGATGATGGAATGCAGTGACAATCTATATAAATATCATTACTTATTAAGAAGCTATCAAGATTTTCCATTGTTGAAATTGTAAAAATTATTTTCATTTATTTTTGCAAGTTGTGCAATCCAGTATTCAAGAAAGTCTGGATACTAAAAGAGGAATTTCTTTACAAAAAAATGTTTATCATGAAATTATGAATGGGTAAAATATTCTTTTCATTAGTTTTATCTCCTATTTTGTGGTTTCTGTTATATATATCTATATAGGCTGATCAAAATGTTCTAAGCCTTACCCAGAAAGAAGAGCATAGCTGAACATTTTTTTTCTTGTGGCAACATTCTACCACTTCTCATCAAATTTTTCTAGTTTTATGAGAAATGGTAGGATGTTGCCAGAAGAAAAATGTTCAACAATGCTCTTCTTTCTGGATAAGGCTTAGAACATTTTGAACAACTCTTGTATACATATATACATATTGCTATAATTATGATGAAAATTTAATGCTAAAAATATCTTTAATTTATAAAATCTTTAGAGTGCTCAATGCATTAAAATGCAAAGCAATATCACTATATTTCAAGCATAAAATAAGATAACTCATGACTCACAGTTTTTGTCCTGTTTTTTATTTTAAAAGTAGTAAGTTAGTTGGTGACTTTAGTCAAGGGCAATCAGAAGGCTCCCTTTTCAATAGCTACTACACCGAGGTGTAGGGGAGGGCGCTACTCTTTTGCCTGGATTGCTCCACTTTACCCTCAATACATACCTTATATTACTGAGTGTTAAGCAAGGAGGTATCAAGTACCATTTTTAAAGTCTTTGGTATGACGCTACCTGAGACTGAACCCAGGTCTCCCGGACCATTGGCAAACACTCTACCCACTAGACCAATGAGCTGGTTGTGCCAAAAACAATGAAGACATAGACAATAGTTCCCCAGATGTCTGGAATAATGCTAAACTTGTAAAGAATAGTTCATACTGACTATATTAGTTCACATTGCTCTAACAATTTAGCTATTTTTCTAGTTTTGTTAATAATGTTTCTTCTTTATCCTTTCCTTTTCTCTCTTTACAGGCACCAACATTGAACAAATTCCTGTATATGCCAAGAAACCCAACAAAAACGTCTTCATACCGCGTCAGTTTTCCTCCTTTGACATTATGTATTACTGAAGTATGAAAAAATCAATTTTCCACTTTCAAATGGAAAGTAGAAAAAATACTTATGTTTTAGTTTCTACCTTTCATTTCCTCTTGAACACGGCTCAACAAAATACTAGTCAAAATCAATAATTAGCAAAGCTTCAACTAAAAAACAAAAAAAAAAACAACCTGTTGGCAGGGTTTAAAATATGCTCCCTGCATCCTCTATTGATAAGACCCTATCTCATCAAAAAAAGAAGATGTCCTGGGTATGACACTTAACTTCATCTAATGGTCAGGCTCCAGTTCATCTTCTATCAAAATACCTGATGCCATATAACTGTATAAATTATTCATATTAAGAATGATTAGTTGAAGCTATAATTCTTTATTAAGGATTATTAGTTACTTGAAACCATATAAATGTGTGCCAACAATGACTATTATTAAATAGTTATAATTACTTGAAACATACAAGTATTAGTATTTGATAGAAATACTTGAAACCATACAATTGTGTGCAAATTATTTGTGTTAGATAGGAATACTTGATATCATTGCTGTTGTAATATAATGGCTGAGGGATTTCGTTTTATGCCTTTGGGTTTAGTTAGGCTGAGAACCTTTCGGCTCAGTGCATGGGTTACTTAGGTGCAGCATTAACACAGGTGTTCACATGTGGGCGGAGCAGACATGTCACTCAGAGATGTCACAATAGCCCAGATGGGAAACAGGGATAGCAAGTGTGAATGACAGCGCGCAGAGGATTTTTGGATTTTGAAGAAAGTTAGTTGAGTTGAGACTAGACACTGGACGAGAAGGGTCAACTTTTGGGGCTCGCAGAGGCCAGACGAATTTGCGTGCTACGGGCACCACACGAGATGGGGGGTGGATGACAAAGCCAGAATAGAAAGACTTTGTATCTCTCTCCTTATGTCGAAGAACCTTTAAACTCAAAGGTAATAAAAAGTTTCGTACCTGAACTGAGAAGCTGTTATGTGTTTTTCGAATTACGAGATTCTTATGTTCTATGTCATATATATATGAACATTATATGTCCATTTCACACATAGCTGTATGGTACACTGTGTGCAAAAAAACCTTATGAAACAACTACACAAAAATGTAAATATAAATGTATAATGAACACAATTCCAAATTATCTAGGCTTGAAATAACCCTAGACAGGCTGACGTGCCATTAAAATCAATCAATCATCAAAAAAAAAAAAATGGATCTTAATAGTCATGTTAGGAAAATATTTTGAAATTAAAATTTAATAAAGAAAAATGTAAAGTACTACATACTGGATTCAAAAACATTAAAATTGAATATCGATTAAACAACAGGGAAATCACAAAGAAAATAAGAAATGTAATTTTGAAGTTGGCTTTGATGATATGTTTAATGGTGAAAATTATATTTTTGTTGTATCGAGGGCAAATGGAATGAGTCGCTGGTGGGTAAGAAATACTATTTCAAGGGAAGCAAATATATAGACATATAAGATATAAAACACTAAAAAGACCTGTTGAATATTTTACTCAAGTCTGAGCTCCAGTGTCTTGAAATTTAAGTGTAATGAGATTGGAGGGTACACAGAGTGACAAAACTAATAAAAAGAATAAAAGATTACAGTTACTGGGAGAAATTAGGATTAACTATTTGACTCTAAAGAAGAATAAGTGGTGATCTGATTGGAACTTTCAAAATAATGGAATTTCTGATTGTTGTAAACATTTTTTTCAGTATTTCTCCTCAAACTGTAAATTTACTGTTTAGGCAGATTTCATAAACTAAGTCTACTAATCAGTTTTTTTTGTTTGTTTTTTTCTTCTTTTTTTTTTTTTTGTGGGTGTGGGTAGGTTGCTAAAAGAGTAATATATTTTTGGAAGAAATTATCTAATCAGATCAAAAACAGTAATAGCATAAAAAATTGTAAGATTAAATTGTTTGGTTTCAGAAATACTGTTAAGAAAAAGAATTTAACGGCATTTTGGGGAGTTATCAGATGAATTATTTCACAAAATTTGATTTGTATATAGACGTAGAATTAACAGTGTATATCTTCTGTGCAAAGATTGTCCGGGGGGGGGGTTAAGGTAAGAAGAGAGTAAAAAAAAGAGATGGCCAAGAAGGCCTAAGTAAGTAAAGTTGCCGACCCTAGTCGAAGGGTAACCCGAAGGCTCCCTTTTTAATAGCTACTACACAAAGGTGTAGGGAAAGGCACTACTCCATTCCCTGGATTGCTCCACTTTACCCTTGATCCTTACCTTATAATGCTGAGTGTTAAGCAAGGTGGCATCAAGTACTATTTTTTTTGAGTCTTTGGCATGACTCAACCTGGGATTGAACCCTGGCCTCCCCAACCATTGATGAACACTGTACTCATTAGGCCAAGAAGGCATAACATGCACATAATACTAGTCAAAGATACTAAAAGAAATTACAAAAATAAATATTTTATCATGAAATTATAAATGAGTAAAATATTTTTTCACTTTTTTTATTGGCTTTTCCTGTTAATTTTGTATTTGTGTGTGTGATATAAAAAATAGATAAAACTGGAAAAACTCATTCAAATTTTTCTAGTTTTAGAAGTGCTGGTTTGTTGCCATGGCAAAAATTTTCAGCAATGCTTTTCCTAGGTGAAGCTTTGAACAGCCCTCATATATTTATAGGTTTTTTGCACACATTTATATATCAAGTATTCCTGTCTAATATAAATAATTTGCTCACATTTGTATGGTTTCAAGTATTTCTATCTAAAACTAATACTTATTTGGTTTCAAGTAATTATTTTTATTTAATAATAGTCATTAATCCAACTAATTTTAAAATTAAATTTTGGTTAATAAATCTGGCAAGAATGGGAATTATTGATTCGTTCTTGGATATATTTAAAGTAAAATAATGCTTTATTTATTTATTTATTTTTTATTTTACTCCTTCCCTCCATATTAAATATTTTTCTCGGTAATATTAAATCCTGGAAACAAAGTTCTTTGAATGGGGTCTTAAAAATTACACAGTGCTTGTTGGTTTATGACCCACATTGATTTCAATGTACTATTCATTTTGCTTCTCCCATTTCATTCTGAAATGGAATTGCATAACCAAAATATATATTAGTGTGCCATAATATTCTGAATTTTATATTCTGCCCTGTCAGTTCAGGCTGTAGGATATGTTGACTGCACCTCCACTGACAGGTAAGACCCCACCCAACTCTAACAAGGCCACCTGTTGGCTGAGGGTGGCAACCTATAATGCTTCAGGACAGAATCCTGGTGGCTAAGCAGCAGTAACAGAAGTGGTCTAGTCATTTAAAACATTCATTTTAGCCCTTACTGGGCTAGACAAGTGTGATCCAAGAGGTCTGATCCAATCAGCAGGTTACATGAAGCCCTAGTACCTATATGGTTGTCCCGATCTTATTCTTTCAAAGGCTCTTGTGGCAAACAAGTACCCAACTCTATTTTATCATAAAGGTGCTTGAAGGCATTGATGAGGTTCAATTGCTCTGAGATAGCAATACTTCAAACTATTTATAAAAGTAAAGATTGTTAGCAACTGTAGTTGAGGGCAGCCAGAAGGCTCCCTTTTCAATAGCTTCTACACTGAGGTGTAGGGGAAGGCACTACTCCTTTCCCTGGATTGTTCCACTTTACCCTTGATACATACCTTATATTGCTGAGTGTTAAACAAGGAGGTATCAAGTACCATTTTTAAAGTCTTTGGTATGACGCGACCTGGGATTGAACCGGGGTCTTCCAAACCATTGGCAAACACTCTACCCACTTGGCCAATTGTCCTGGGTATAACACCAAACTGCATCTGATGGTGAGGTTCCAGTCCTGGAGTTTGGGTAATGTTGAACTCCACTTCATTACCATTACTCTCAGGTCTATTCTGATCCAGATTGGTAGTACCTGTTAGGGTGGGTCAAATAGAACTGTTCAATCATTTTCTAAAGATTATTGGTTATTTGAAACCATACAGCTGTGTGCAAATTCTTCATATTACATATTTGTTGGACCAGTTATGGGGGTATAAGCTAACATTAGAATCGTCCATCCTATTTAGAGACTAAACAGTCAGCAGCAGTAGGTACTTGTAGACTCTAATCAGAAAGAGGACTAAGAGCATAAAAGATCAATAGCAATTATCCTCATATCCTCCTGGATTACTGTCTTACAATTTCTACAGACAGACATATCTTGTATAGAGAACACTTGAATCTTTCAACTGAAGACCAGAATGGCTATGCAAATTATAACAATAAGAATACTTGATAAACTGAGTTACTGATTTTAAATAGCCATACCTGAAAACATCTGTGTGCAAACAAAGGATTAATATCAAAACGAATTATTAGTGTTAGATAGCAATGCTTGAAACCATTTAACTGTGTGCAGATATAACTCATTTAAAAATAAAGTTACCTCGAAACTATTCACTTACAAATCATTTGATAAATATAGGTATAAACAGATTCGGCTTTAAATAACTATCAAGGGTTGATATGCCATTAAACCAAATGACCTAACCATCTAAACCCTATATCAATTCAAATTTTAAGATTTGGACTTATTTACTACTAGAAAAGAAATCATGCTTTTGACCCCCCCCCCATCAGTGTTTATATGCTAAAATCTATTTATGCATATCTATTTTCCTTACAGCCACTCATAAACATGTTCCTCCTGTACCTGGAATATTAGAAACTGGAGAAAGAAGGCAGCATCCATCTTACATCCCAGATCATTATCCTCCTTTCCCTGGACCTCATAGTTACATCAGAACACCTGTGAGTTATCATTCATTGTTATTCTCTTCAAAAGATTCTTTTGAAAGAAAAAAAAAAATTTTTGTTTCCTTAACAAGTTGAAAGAATCAAAATACAATTTTATTTAGATAATACATTAATAAAATTGACAATTAATGACTTGTTTAAAGTTGTTTGAGGATTTTGCCTGCTTAGGGATAGGGTAGTTTTCTTTGTATGATCTAAAGAAATAAAATAAGGTTAGAAAAATGTTAGCTGCAACTTTATTCTGGTGGTAATGCTTGCATTAATTTCTCACCCAGGACATTGCCCAGTCAGCTGGGGCTGTAGAATACACCGACTGCACCTCTGCAGAGGGATAAGACGTAAACGAGTGTCCTGGATATGACACTAAACAATCTAATGGTGAGGTTCCAGTGGTGCTGGGGCTTTGGGGAATGTGGAGCACCCCTTCATTGCCATTGCTCCCAGGTCCACTCTGGCCCTGAATGGTAGCACCTGATAGTCTTATCTATGGGTCAAATAGAACTGTCTGACATTTAAACTGTGTTCTTATGCTAAACTGAATTATTTGAAATAGAATTGTTTTTACATTTAACTGTATAAACAAATGAATGATATTTAAAGGAATTGTTAATGATACATAGCAATACTTGAAAACATTAAATTGTGTAAAAACAAATGATTAAAAGAAAATAGTTATTCGTATATGATAGAAAAAAGTGAAACCATTTAACTGTGTGGAAAAAAAATGAGCTCAGGCTCATTTAGAAATGTTATCAACAAAATGTGATTAGAAATCGTGTATTTAATAGATGTATAAAAAAGATTTGGTATTAAATAACATACAATGGTTGATACGTCAAAACCAAACCACCATGTCCTGAGTGAAGGCAAACCAAGCACGACAGTCCAAGGCTATTGACGGGATGCACGTCAGCCACTTGTGGTTCCAATAGCAAACTCCATTCAGGTGTGTGCCCAAGATAAATTCTGCATCTTGCTTCACTGTCCTAAGCCATGTTTTCAGTTGGCCACCATTACACTTCCTCTAGTTCATTGTATATGGATGACTTCTTGATCAGCTTTAGGCCTAAAACATCACACAATCGAGCAATAATTTCAACAGTCTTCGTAAAATTAATTAATGGAAACTGAAAATGGATTTAACAGTACAATTCCACATCAGTCATTTGTTTACACACAGTTCAATGATCAAACAGTTTGATTTCTAACAATTTATTTTAAGTCATTTGTTTAGTCTCAGTTTAAATGTCAAAGTTTTCTATTTACCCCATAAATGGCACTCTATCAAATACTACTGCTCCAGGCCCGATTGGACCTGGGAATGATGCCAGTGAAGGGGTACTCTACATTCCCCAAACTCCAGCATTACTGGAGGCTCACCATCATATCCAGGACACTTTTTGGGTGGGGGTGGGGTATCTTACCCCTCTGTAGAGATGCAGTCAGTGTATTCTACAGCCCTCCTCCCAGCCAGTGTGTTTTTGTACAGCATTCCCATTAGTCAGTCAAATATGGATCATATAATATGACATTCTTATCAACCAGCCGATGTGGACTTAGATCGATTGACAGAGATCAAGAGGAGAAGCAAAAACAAACTCTCTATCTCTTTTAGATTTTGAAGGCCTATTAACCTGATTTGATTTGGAGAGATTATGCAAAGAGTAGCATCTTTGATTAACTAATCATTGAGTAACTCTTATGATCTTTGGTTGAATTTATAAATGCAAAGGAATAACTTTTGTCCAAAAATATGGATTTTAATGTTTTTCTTTTTATCAAAATTTTCTTTTCTAAATAATAAAGTTTAAATGCCATTGGAAATCCATGATACCATCCTGTCAAATATCGCAACTTTGGATAATAAAACAACCAAAAAGGAGTATCTACCTTAACAAAATAAGTACAGGTATAAATCCTTCTATTTTCTGGGAAGAACCAGATAAAATCATCAAACACTATCCTAGACATTCCTGTATTTTTACAGATGGAATGAAAGATAGTCACAATGAAATGTGCAGCACTTTATAAAAATGAAATAGTCCAAAAATATCTGTTTTAATTGCTGAAAATGTGGTGCTCAGCATTAGTTTACAAAACAAAATCCATCCTCATTTCAGATTCAATATCTGTCTTAATGGCATTGTAAAATAGAAAGTTTGACACTCCCTTAATTGGTAAACAACTATGCAGATTGAGATCTCGAATACCAAGGACATTATACCATGTTGTATTCCAGTTCACAGAATTCATAGATAGTCTCAAAAGGAAGAGGTTACTTTGTCCCCACTTGATATTGGCTACATGAAAATTATCTATTCATTTATTCTTAAATAGGAATAACCAACATGTTTCCCTGCCTGTCAGGCATCATACACAGTGAAGCATTTTAGCAGAAAATGCAATGATTTCAGTTGGATTAGACAAAAATTCTATAATTTTAACAACATAAAAGAACTCTTCAACAATACTGAAATAAATGTTAAATTATCTCAGCCCAGTTGGCTGGGACTGTAGAATACACCAACTGCATCTCTATAGAGGTGTAAGCCCCACCTATGAGTGTCCTGAGTATGACACTAAATTACATCTGATGGTGAGCCTCCAGTCCTGGAACTTTGTGGAATGTGGAGTACCCTTTCTTTTGCATTGCTCCCTGGTCCACTCTGACCTGTAATGGTAGAACCTGATAGGGTTCTATTTATGGGTCAAATAGAACTGTTTAACATACGTTCACCAGATGGAGACACGGAATACTTCGACATTGTTGCAGGAGTACTACAAGGAGACACCTACCTAGGAAGTAGCGTCTCATCAACCGAAAACGACATCGACACACGACTGACGAAAGCATGGACGGCTATCGATAGGCTCTCGATCATATGGAAATCAGACCTGACCGATAAAATGAAACGCAGTTTCTTCCAGGCAGCGGTTGTATCGATACTGCTATATGGACGCTAACTAAACGGCTGGAGAAGAAGCTAGACGGCAACTACACAAGAATGTTGAGAGCAATATTGAACAAGTCCTGGTGACAACACCCCACGAGACACCAACTATACGGCCACTTGCCTCCCATCACGAAAACTATACAAGTTAGATGAACCAGACACGCAGGACACTGCTGGAGAAGCAAGGACGAGCTTGTAAGTGATGTACTCCTATGGACCCCCACATATGGCCAAGCAAAAGCAGGACGACCAGCTCGAACCTACATACAGCAGCTATGTGAAGACACAGGATGTAACCTTGAAGACCTGCCGGAGTCGATGAATGATAGGGAGAAGTGGCGAGAGATGGTCAGGGATATCCGTGCTGGTGGCACAACATGATGATGATGAATTGTTAGAAATGGAACTGTTTGATCATTAACTGTGTGTAAACAAATGACTAATGTTTAATCGAGTTGCTGGTAATACATAGTAATACTTGGAACCATTCAACATTGTGCAAAAAAATAAGTAATGTTGAATAGAATTATTAGTGTTGATTAGTAATACTTGAATTTCTTTATCTGTGTGTCTAAATTGAATCATTGGTAATACTTGGAACCATTTGACTGTGTGCAAATGAATGAATAGTTTTGAATAGCAATACTTGTAACCACTTCACTGTCTACAAAATGATTAATATCAAATAGAATTATTAGTGTTAGATTGCAATGATTGAAACCATTTAACTGTGTAGAAATAATAGTGATACTAGTGTGCAAACAAATTAGTTCTGACTCATTTAAAAATGAAATTACTCACAAACTATTCACTTACAAGTCATATATGTATATCCATTTAAATGTATGCAAACAAATGACTGATGTTAAATTGTTACTGTTACATAGCAATACTTGAAACCATTTTGTTGTGTGTAAAAAAAAAAAAAAAAAAAAAAGTAAAATAAAAATAGATAAAAATGAACTCGGGTTCGTTTAAAAATGTCATCTACAAAATGTTTACAAATCATATATATATTTGATATATATTTATAAACAGGATTTGGTATTAAATAACCTACAATGGTTGATGTGCCACAAAACCTGACCCAACCAAATCATATATACTTAATATATATGTATAAACAGGATTTATTATGCGTGGATGTAGTGATACTTGGGTTGGTATCCAAGTACATATCAAAACCACCTGAGGTATCCTTGTCTTGCAGTTTTGTCAAATTTGTTCATACACTGTCTCTATGACTCTGATTACCAAAAAGTGGAACTAAGGGTGGGGCCCAGTACTGCACACACTGCACTCCACCTAAAAACTTCATTGCATAGACTCAAAGGTCAAGTCCATGTCTGCAACGCCACCAACACTTCCAAGCCCTGTAGCGATGGGAAAGGGGTGAAACAGCAGGTGAAAGATATTACTTAAGGACATCATTCACACCAAAGTGAATGCCACACCGACCATCATCTAGTGCGCTGCAAACTTAGGCTGCACTTCAAACCGAAGCCAAGAAAGGGGGGTCCCCCCAAGAAAAAGTTCAATCTGAATGAACTTCAATCAGCTGAAGTGAAAGCTGACTTTCAGGCAGGCCTACAGTCCAAGTTTGAAAACAATGACTGCTCAGAAGACGCTTCTCCTGAAACACTCTGGGATCAACTGAAGAGTACCATCCTGCAGACATCTGAAGAGGTTCTAGTGTTTGCCACCAAGAAGAACAAAGACTGGTTCGATGAGAACCACCAAGAGATTCAGGAATTGCTAGCGAAGAAGAGATCAGCCCACCTGACTCAGCCGTCATGTCCTGTGAGGAGGGCTGCCTTCCATCTCATTTGCAGCTTCCTCCAGTGCAAGCTTTGAGAGATTCAAAATGAGTAGTGGACCAATCTCACAAAGAGAACTCTGCAATACGCAGACCTGACTACAGAGGCTTCTACAAAGCCCTTGGGGCAGTGTATGGCCCTACTCACTGGGTCCAGAGTCCCTTGCGCAGTGCAAATGGGCAAGTGCATTTTTTACAGACATGGCCTCCATTCTGAGTTGTTGGTCTGAGTACTTTCTATCCCTCTTCAGCGCTGACTGTGTCATCCAGGACCCAGCAGTTCTCCGCATCCCTCAGCAACCATTCAATGCAGAATTGGATGAACTACCCTCTGTGAAAGAAAATACCAAAACTATTGAGCAGTTGAGGAATGGCAAGGCTGTGGGAGTCAACAGGATTCCACCAGAGTTCTGGAATGATGGAGGACCAGCATTACACAGTAAGCTCCACAAACTCCTTGTCTGTTGTTGGGAGCAGGGCAAACTTCCAAGTGATCTCCACGATGCATTCATTGTCACCTTGTACAAAAACAAGGGAGAAAAGTCAGATTGCTCCAACTATTGGGGGATTACTCTGCTTTCCATCATAGGAAAAATCCTTGCTCATGTGCTCCTAAAAAGATTGGTACGCACCATTGCTGAAGACCATCTACCAGAAACTCTGTGTGGGTTCAGAGCTGACAGGGCACCGCAGACATGGTGTTCGTCTTCAGACAGCTCAAGAGAAATGCAAGAAGCAGAACAAAAGACTGTATGTAGTGTTTGTGGACCTGACCAAAGCATTTGACACAGTGAGCAGAAAGGAACTGTGGATGATCATGGAGCTACTTGACTGCCCCTCCAAAGTTCCTCAGCATGGTTATCCAACTGCACAAAGACTTGCGCGGCCAAGTTATGTTGAACAGTGACCTCTCTGGATCCTTCCCCATCGTCAACGGCATGAAATGGTTGTGTTCTGGCACTGATTCTGTTCAGCATCTTTTTCAGCATGATGCTTAAACATGTCATAGAAGACCTTGATGATGACAGTGCTATATACATCTGTTACCATCTTGATAGCAATTTGTTGGACCTCAGGAGACTGCATGCCCACTCAAAAACACTTGAGCAGTTATTCAGTCACCTCCTTTTCACTGATGACGTTGCCCTGATTGCCCACCCTGATAGAGTTCTTCAGTGCCTAACTTCCTGCTTTGCAGAGGCTGCCCAGCTCTTTGGACTTGTGGTCAGCTTGAAGAAGACTGAGATCCTCCTACAATGGTTGATGTACCACAAAACTCAACTCAACCCAACCCAACCCAATTATATTTATTTAATATATATGTATAAACAGGATTTGGTATTGAATAACTTACAGGGGTTGATATGCTGTAAAACCCAACCAAACCAAACAAATGATTCTTGTATTCAGTATTATATACATTTTTATTGTTTATTTTTTGTTATTTATTGCAAAGGCTGCAATAAGATTTATATGTATTAAAATTGCCAATCATCTTTCTTGCTTAAATAGCTCCTCTTGATTCTCTTCATCTTATAGAATCTCTATAGGTCCTGCTAGGGAATGTACATTTGTTTTGTAAAAAGATTATTTTGAAACCATGGCAACATCAGAATCAATTTTCTAAAAATTAGTCTTTTTTACACTTACAAAACTGCTTCAAGAAACAATTTTTTTTTTGCTGTTTTTGATATTTTCAGAAATGTTGATATGATTTTTTTTTTTCCAGATTTTGATTAGAAGATTATTTAATCGCTTAGTATATCTTCAAGTCTTTAAGCCATTAGGTTGTAAACTAAAAGTTTTAGAAGATAATGTTTTTGTATAAAACTTTTAGAACACATGGCTGCTCAAATTGAAAAATCTTTATCTTCCTGGCATTCAAATGTAAGCAGTCATTATTGGAGTGAGTGCAAATGTAGACCCAACTATTGATTAGGAAATTGAACTTACTCTTAAATTGGAGCATTTTAACACCATTACTCTAACAGTGATCTTATATTTTACGATGTGTAATGATATACATACAAAATGCAAAGAAGGAAGTCCCTATGTCATAATAGCGAGTTTGAACTTCAGTTCACTTTAGGACTAATACTCTTGGGAAACGTCTGAAAGAAATAGCACTCCCACCAAGTTAAGGGTTAAATAGTATCACTGCTGTTTTTCTACATGGATGGCTTTGCCATTAAATAACTCATGGAAGTTGATATACCATTAAATGAAAAAAAAACAAAGCTATTCACTTTTTAAACCACCTTATTTTCTGTTAAATGTTATATTTACTTTTAAATTAAAATGATCATTTTTCTTTATCTTTTAAGACTCATCGAGACCCAATCAATGACTATCAACTCGTTCGGGAGAAAGCAGCTACCCAAAAGCGTGATATTGAACGGGCTCTTACTCGGTTTATAGCAAAAACTGGCAAAACACAAAAGCTCTTTAATGATGACAATGGTGCTTTCCCTTGTAAGTAAAATGATTTCTTTTTATAATCTTTAAGTTACACAGAAGAGCTACAAAGTCTTAACAATAAACACAGTAAACTATTTTCAATTTTCCAGTTGATTCATTTTTTTCTTTTATTACAAACTCATATTGCTTGAATTATGTATGGGTGTATGTGGATATATATAATATACAAGTATAGGGCACTCGGTGAGGATTGAGCTCACAGCGGATGTGTGCAATTTACCTGCTGAACCTAACACAATGATGAGGTGTCCAAGGGTCATGAATTAATCTGTTTAGAAGTTCTCTTATCCCTCCACCACTTATAGGTTAAATAGTACCACTCCTGTTCTTTTACAAATTTTAGAGCTCAGGTCAGTGTAGAGTACCATTTCATTGCCATTACTCCCATGTAAACCCTGACTTCATTGGGTACTCCTTTCATTAGGCCTTGTGCCACATCAAAGGAAAGAGCTTCATAAATTACTACACCTGGACTTGTAGTACCTGTTTAGGACTTCTCTAGATGTCAAATAGATCTGTTTAAAATTATTTGTATTCAGTAGGAATACTTGATGCTATTTAACTGTAAATTATTTGGATTAAGAATAGTTTAAGCTATACTTGTTTACTAAGAATTATTATTATTAATCATTTGAAACCAAGTCACTGTATGCAAAGAAAATGGCTATTATTAAATAAAAATGATTACTTGAAACCTTATGATTATTAAATAGGAATACTTGAAACCATAAAACTGTGCAAATTATTTTCTATTAGATAGGAATACTTGACATCATAAACATGCAAAAAGCATTTAAAAAACAACTACAGAAAAAATGTAACTTTATAATGAACACAATTCCCCAGCTTCTAGACATAAAATAATCCTCGATGGTTTTATATGCCATTAAAATCAATCACGCAGCAATTTAGACAAAAGTTTGTTTGTTTTTTTTTTTTTGTTTTTTTTTTTCAACAAAATACAATGAAATTAACAGGAATCAAATAGTCTATTATCTTTTTATTTTTTAATTATTGGATTTTTTAAAACCTCTGAAAACCTTTTCGTTTTAGTGATTGCTGTAAAGCCAATAACGATGGCCTACCTAAACGCTTTGCTACCTAAAGATCAAGATCTGGATGCTCAGTTGCCAGTTGAGAACCAGTGGGCAAATATCATGCAGAAATACAGTGAGGAACACGTTCCCCCTGAAGGTGCAGCAGCAGCAGCATCTTGCAACAACAGTAATGCAACAACAGCAGCATCACCAGCGGCAACCACCACTACCACCACCACTTCTACCGTTATTGCTACCTCCATTACCAGTTCAACCTCTGTCACAACTTCAGCTATAAACATAACAGCCATGACATCCACTCCTCCTCCTCCTCCTGGCTCAACACTAATCAGTGATTCTCTTACAATGATAGATAGATATGACTTTTGTCAAATGTCTGTAGATTCAAGTGGGGATTCAGAAGCTATTGATAATCCTTACTTACGAGCAGTGAAACCACCACGTAAAAAAAAAAGGTGACTTTGCCAATTCTTTGTACCTCTTGGGAAATGATTGATGCGTCATGTGAATTAAATATTAAAAAATAAAACTTGATAAAAAATCAGTCTCATGCAACTTTTTCAACAATGGCAACTTAATAAAACAAAAGGCTATGTTCTTTGGATTTTTTTATTTTATTTTAATTCTTTTTTCTTTTCCATGAAGGTTTAGGGTTAAGACCCAACAGTGAAGACATCTTCTTTTCATTCATTTTTTGAAAAATTTCTTTTTACTATCACTTAAGCACCAAAGAATGTGACTAAAAAAATTGGTTGTGAAGGGTCTTATGTAAGAAAGAGTTCAATTTGCCATATAAACATCTTGCAAAATGCACATCTAACAAGTGCTCTTGAAAATATCAAGTCTATCTGCACAAGTGTGTGATTGACCACTATTTGCTGCTATAGAGTCACTTCTATCGACCACTGAAAAAGCACGAACAGCAATCAGTGGGAAATTAAAGTAACTGTACCCATGCAACCCTTTGCCAGTCTGCCTGACTTTTGGTTTGATTGTATTGGATTCCAGAAAATGTTAAAATCTTGTGTATTTCCCTCATAAGTTGTCACACTGCTTGATGTTATTTCTCTAACATCTGATTTACCAGTAGACATTTATGAGTTATGTGGGTTGTCACAGTTGGGCTAAAACAATTTGAAAGGTAAACAAGAGAAATTTTTTCTATAACATTTAGAATAAGCTATGTCTGCCATGTGTTTTCAGTGGCTCTAAAATGTAATTGACTTTGAATTTTCAATAAGCATTTTACAAGACATTTACATGCTAAATTGAAGGCTCCTTATAAGGTCTCCAAAAATACTCCACCATCCGTTCAATTTTTTAAAAATCTGATTCTTTGTTGTTTAATCAATGGTAATCAAAAAAAATTTCTGGTAAAAAATTAAAAAGACGTTTTTATCATATTTGAAACCCTAGACTTTGGCCAATTTTTATTTTTAAAATTTACTTAACCCAACATTAATCTGGTGTGTTATTCAAACATGGTTGGTTTGTTGACATTTCCCAATGCAAAACTGCATATAGTATTAGTTATATGTAAAATATCCTCATACTGCTGCTTCAGGATATCTCTGAAGTCACTTCTGAACATTCTTAGCTGCTTGTTATTCATCTAATAATAAAATAAAATTTTAAAAAAAGCTAGCTAGCTAGCTAGATTCAGATTACATTTAGTTGTGAAATACTCACAGGATATTCCTATATATATATATATATATATATATATATATATATATATATATATATATATATATATATATATATATAATGATAATCAAGATAAAAAAAAATAAGATTTAATCTCTGTTGTAATATGATATAAATCAATATTTGGACTTAAACTATAATTATTAATTGAAATGATAATTATTATAAATTTGTTACGTAACTGTATGTTTCATGTAATACAATTTGCAAGAAAGAAAGAATGATATCTATATTTTGCTGCAGCTGAGCCAGGACTATGCCGCAACATGCTCAATGGCCTCATTTAATCAGGAATTATGAGCATTAAAAAAAATATGGCATGCCAAAACATCCCAGGGAACTAATGCAGGGTTGTCATCATCATCATATCAAGGTGTGCTAACAGCACGCATTCCCTTGACTTTCTCTTGCAATCCTTCCCTGTTGGTCATTGCTCTTGGCAAGTCCCTTAGACTTATTGCACAGAGCTGATGAATGTAAGATTTTGCTGGTCTGCCAACACTGGTGTGTCGGAGTCCATAAGAGAATGTCATTTATGTGTTAGTTTCCTAGCAAAGCTTAGCATGTCTTGTTCATTTTAAATGACTTGCAAGGTAGGAAGTAAGTAGCCATACAGCTGCTATTTTGTAGGGTGCTGCTTCCAGGATTTGTTCTAAACCACACGGCATCCTTGTGTAGATCCCATCTAGCTTTTTTTTTTCCCAGGCATTTTGTGAGAGTCCAAGTGGTACTACCATACAATAGTACTGACACAGCTACAGCTTGGAAAAATACCCATTTTTTGTGAAATTAGATTTCCATATGGTTATTAACGTGTCTATAGCAGTCCATGTTTGTTGAGATCACTTTCATTAGATGAGATATTGCTAACAAGGTATATGAACTGGTTGACTAATTTCACAGGCTTGCCATTTAACAAAAAGATGACCCCATCTTAATTAAAATTGGGTTCACATAAAGGTCAATGTCTCTTGTTGCTCATTTCAGGCTATGCATCAGAGCTTCAGCTTGTGCAGGTGTATTTGGTAGAAGCACTTGATTATCTGCATAGTCTTTTTTAGTATGGAATAATTTTTTTTTATTAGATTTGACATTCGTTGTACTTAATCTAGACAGTGGAGACTTAATATTGCATATATTATGTGATAAAATGTTGGTTGTTTTTTTTGTTTTTTGTTTTTTTTGCAAGGGTATGATCCCAGAAATTAATTACCAGTCAGTAATAATTTAAAGTCCTTTAAATTTTACAACACAATGATTCTTAAAGATGAACCAGTGTGAAGAAAATTATGAAACAATCAATGTATGTCCTAATATATATGTAAAAACAGGATTTGGCACTAAATAACCAACAATGGTTGATGTGCCATAAAACCAAACCAAATCAAAAATGAACAAGTTAAAGCAGAAGAGTTTAATTTCTAATCTCTAAATCAAGTCATGGTTTTTTTTTTCAAGAAACATGAAATGAAGATACTGTTTATACTTTTCTTTGACTTCATTCTTCCAGAACAAAATCCCCATGGCTAATGTTTTAGATTGCAACTCTGTAGTAAGCGAGTTCAAACTCCAGTCATGCTATTACATTTCCTTTCATACTAATACTCTTTGGGGAAAAAGGTATGAACACTGGCCTCCACCTCTTGCCAGAGATTAAATAACATCACTACTGTTCTTCTTCAAAGATGGCTTGGCATTAAATATCCCATGGAGATTGATATGCCATTAAACAAAGAAATCTTCTTGAAATGCAACCTTTTAAATGAACCGAGCTTTTAGACATTGTTTTGCTTTTAATTCTTCTGAAAATTTTTCAAGCTCTAGTGTCAAATACTTAAACCTTGATGCAAATCTAAGAATATATTTTCAATACTGCCATGGTGGATTGAGGCCAAATGAATTTTTCCTTCCCCTTCCAAAATTCATCTTTTTTGCAGGGATGAGGGTAACTGTCTCTTTTTTTTTGTGTGTGTGGGCGCGGACCAAAAGTGCATTCATCGCACTAACTTTGATGAAATTGTACTGGAAAGTCAATTGCCAATTTGAATGCTTTTCATTTTGTTTTAAATAGAAATGCTTTCTTTTTCAGCACACTTTAAATGAACAAAGGTTTCAGAACATTTGTTTCTTGTCTTTTAATTCCACTAAGAGTAGTCATTTATATAAAAATATTTTTTTGCATTTTTTATTATGCTTCCCTGGGCATCTTTCCTTTTTATTATATCCTCACATCAACCTTTAAAAAATATCTTTGTGCTGAACTTAGACACTATTAATACAATATTTATACACACATCAAATTCTGTTAGGTAATTCAATAGTTCCCAGAAATGTTCTCTTCAATTCTTTTTCTCACCATTATTTCTTAAGGTGTTCAATTTAATCTTAATTTTTTAATACTATTTTTGTTTTTGATTTGATTATGCAATTTATTTCAAATATATGTTACTCTATAAGCCAAAAAATTCAATTGGTTAACAACCCCTTCATACGAGCAGGAGGTGACACAAGATCAGTTTTTGAGCTGAATTTTTCTTCTAGACTGGTTGCCTTACCAAGTTTAAAGAACCCAATCTTCCCAACTATTTACCAATACCTAAAAGGAGAATATTTAGATGTATACCTTTCCCAAGGGTATTAGTGAAATGTGAAATGCAAACAGCTTCATCAAGTATTTGAACTTGGGTTGCCAATATATATATATATATATAAAGATTGACCAAAATCTTTCAAGACTGAATCTTATATATTTTTAAGTGGTGGTGGGGGTTAAGACAATTGCTGAATTGACAATTGTTACAATGCAATCAAAAATGCAAGAAACTTTTTGATCAACCCAATATACTTGAATGCTTTTGCTTTGTTTTGTGTTTTTTGGGAGGGAGGAAATGTTGCTGGCTTCAATTCCAGTGCAGCTGTTATCAAACATAAGAAATTTGACTAAACTCTTCATTATCTGTACCAATGGCTACCACCAAGGTACAAATCCATCTGCTCACAGAAGAACAGGATTATAGTGTTCAAGTTAGTTTCCTTTTTCAGAACTATGACAAGATGTTGAAGAAAGAGAAAGCTCTAAAATCTGAGTTTTAGTTTAAAATTCATCTTCTGAATGCATTTGAAACATCTTGTTTTGCAGTCATTTTGGCAGAATAGCCCTATCCTCGTTAGCCATTTGCAGACTTCTACTGAAAGAGGAATGCCTTTAGTCTTTATTTGTAATGTTTTAGTCGACAACAATTTTTAAGCATGGTAATTTTTGAAAATATTAAATACTTTTAGAAAGGGATTCAGTTTATAATTAAAGTGTAATGTCAAACTCAATCTTTTTTGTTTAACCATATAAAGTAGATATTTAGATGTAAATTTCTTGGTCAGGTATGAAAGTTATTAATTTTATATTTTATTCCATGGATTTTTTTTCTTGGTTCGCAGTAAAAAATAAGAAATCCAGAGTTAAAAATGTTTTTATTGTATTTACATTTGTAGTACAAGCAATCGCCACCAAAAGGCCCATAAACATGAACTTCTCTGATGCTTATTATAAGACATAAATTTATAGACTTTACATAACTTAAAATATGTTAACTTTCATATCAAACAAATAGAAAAGTTTCTTCCAATCTTAAGAAATTTGCACTTAAAACTATTGTGCCAATGGTTCAGTCGGCTGGTGCTGTAGAATACACGAACTGCATAAGTCTCTTCTAACAAGTGTACTGGATATGACACTAAACAATCAGATGGCAAGGCTTCAGTAATACCAGAGCTTTGGGGAATGTGGAGTACCTCTTCATTGCTATTGCTCCCAGGTCCACTCTGGCCTGAAGAGTGGTAGCACCTTATAGGGTCCTATCCATTGGTCAAATCGAACTGACATTTAAACTGTGTATCTATGCTAAACTGAATTGTTTAAAATAGAACTGTTTTTACCCTTAACTGTGTGTAAACAATGTTAATGATGTATAGCAATACTTGAAAACCTTAAGCTGTGTGCCAACAAAGGATTAATAGTAAATAGAATTATTCATATTAGATCTAAATAAGTGAAACCGTTTAACTGTGTGAAAAAATGAGCTCAGGCTCGATTAAAAGGGGTTATCTACTAAATGTGTTTATACATATCTATAAAAAGATTTGGCATTAAATAACCTATTATAGCTGATATGCCATAAAACAAAATCAAAGAATCTTTATTAAACAGGGTAGTTTTAAGAATAAGATTGTAAGTAGAAGTTGTTCCCCTTGATATTTAAAACTCTAAGAGTTGTTCCCCTTTAAACCAAATGCGCAGATTGCAATAGTTGACAAAAATGTTTTAATGCATGTAAATTTTCAGGCCTTCGTGCCGGTTATATTTGCATTCTAAATTTGACCTCAGGAGGCCGTTTTCCCAGGTCTTTGTCTGTTTACAGAACTAATTTTATTGCTTGGAGCCTGAGACACTCCATTAAAGCCCATGGGATCAATTTTTGCACCTGTCGCGCATGAGTCTCAATTCGTACGTGACCCCCACCATAAAACGACCCTATGTCACATTCTATAACTGTTGAGTATCCGATAAATTGTATGTAAATTCTCAAATTTTAACTTAGATACAAGAATAGTTAATTGGTTTTACACCATGTCAACCTTTGCTGGGTTATCTATTGTTAAAGTCAGTCTTTTTTCAATAAATTTTACTTTTTCAAGTATCAAAATGCTTATTTGTGAATACAATTATATTTTCTAGAAACTATTGTTAATACTAATAATTTGCACATCGTAATATGGTATTAAGTATTACTATCTAATTCAAATAATTTGCAGAAAGTTGTATGGTTTCAAATATTCCTATCTAATACAAATAATGTTCAAATTGATCTATTTGACCCAGAGATTGGACCTTAGGAGTAATGGTAATGAAAGGTGAGTCCACGCTCTCTCGAGCTTCAACCTGACCATCAGATGAAGTTTTGTGTCATATCCAGGACACTTAAAATTTTCTAGAAAAAGCTTTACATGTAATTATTAGTCGTCTACATCAAGTAAAAAATTTTTTACCGATTTTGAACCCCTCTCGTATACTGCTTTTGCATGAAACAATATGTGCATATTTTGTCTGTTGGGACATATTTGTGTATTTTTGTCAATACTTCTTGTATGCATGCTATGTATTGAATGTGCCTGCATGTGTAAATGAGCTTATTTGGTCTTCCATTTATTCAGTGTTTGTATATCATTGGGTGTACTAATGTTTGGTCTTTGGGGACACAACAAAATATCTTTCCTTACACCAACCAATCCAATACTGGCAATAGTACCTAGTGTTGCCCAGGAAAAAAAGATAAAAAGCATAATGATTCTGAAAACAAGATTCTATTGATACAGAAACATGAACATGGCTTAAATCCACGGTGGGACTAGGTTAAACTATTTCCCCACCCAATGTAAATCATTAAATTTAAACCTTCACAAAGCCGTTTTGGGTTCGTGAGGGGTTTAAATTTATCAAAACAATCGAACAGTCCAGTCGGCTAGGACTGTAGAATACACAAACTGCATCTCTGCAGAAGGGTTATACCCCCCCACCACTACCACCCGATTGAGGGTCCTGGATATTACACTAAACTGCATCCGATGGTGAGGCTCCAGTCCTAGAGCTATGGATCAAATAGAACTGTTGAATCATTTACTGTGTGCAAATAAATTAGCTTTAACTTTTATAAGAATCAAATTACCAACAAACTATTCACTTACAAATCATATATGTATAACCATTTAACTGTGTGCAAATAAATGACTGAAGTTAGATAAAATTGTTAGTGTTACA
The DNA here is from genome assembly GCA_963585895.1 of Sepioteuthis lessoniana. NCBI lineage: Eukaryota > Metazoa > Mollusca > Cephalopoda > Myopsida > Loliginidae > Sepioteuthis > Sepioteuthis lessoniana. The sequence continues at coordinate 788,351 of OY757909.1, forward strand.
TAGCAATATTTGAAACCATCTGTGTGCAAATGAATGATCTCTGGCTAGTTTAAAAAGTTTATCTAAAAACTATGCGTTTACAAATCATGTATATTTTATATGGATGCATAAACGGGATTTGACATTTCATTTGTGTTAGATAAGAATGCTCGAAACCGTTTGAATGTGCAAAAATCTAATTATTGGTGGCAATATTTGAAACCATTTAACATTGTGCAAACAAATTAACTCTAGCTCATTTTAAAAAGTTATCTACGTACCATTCGTTAACACATCATTTCTATTAAATATATATATATATATATATATATATATATATATATATATATATATTGAAGTAGTCTGTATCTCATTCCAGAGAGCGGACTTTTACTTTCGTGTTTCTATATAGCATCATTATGGCTGCGACGGTTTCTTTGGGTAGGCTATAGGTGAGTAGTATTTGCTACATCTTCTCTCTGAGTATGGAGTCAAAAACCCTGGAGAAGTTGACAAATAATATTGTTGATTCTAGTTTTTTTGCGCGTACACTTTCAAGAATTCGACAGATAGTCAAAAATTGTGATATCGTGGATCGACTTCTCCGGAAGCCATTTTGGTTTTCCTAAATATCTTCTCAATTTTGGGTCGTATGCGGTTGCGTAGTAGAACATTGTATAACTTAGCTGCTATGGATATAAAGTTTATACCTCGGTAGTTCTTGGCTAATCCGAGGTTGCCCTTCTTAGGGAGGATACATCGCTTTGTCCATCTGTCTTGATTATATACGGCATTACAGGGTCGGAGCAGCATGCTGTCAAATTTCCTGGTCTTCAATATGTCTGGAGGTATTTCATCAAGCCCTGCTGCTTTTCTCTTTTTAAATTTTATTAGTACCGAGTCGAGTTCTTCACGTGTAAACTGTCCTAGTTTGATGTCTAATTGTTTACTAACAATTCTTGTGATTCTTTCATGTGTAACTTTCGGAAGGTTTGCGAGTAAATTCCCAAAATGTTTCCATAGTTGTATTCGTTCTTCTTGGCTGGTAGCTTTCAGTTTAGCTTTTGCAGTGCTCTTCCTTCTGCTCACTTCGTTTACCGTTTGCCATGCTATCCAAGATTGTCTATCTTCAACCGAGTCTCTAATCTATCTGATTTTGTATGTATTCTGTTTGTTCTTTTAGGTATATGTTAGCTAATTCATTTTGTACCTTTTTAAGTTTCAGGGCATTGATATTGGTTAGTTTCATACTACTGCATTTGGAAGCAGTTTTCACGTCTGCATGATTTTTTCTAACTCCTATAGGACTTCGTATGCTTAGTCGTATCTTTGCCGTGACAATTAAGAGATCGGAGGACGCACCCTCAAAAGAGGAATATGCCTCGCAATTCAATGCGCCATTATTCCATTTCTTATTTATAAAGACGTTGTCTATCTCTGCTTTAGTATTATTTGCATAGGTGTAGTCCATAGTTTTCCATTTCTTTTCTGAAATTTGGTATTGAAGCATGTTAATCTATTTTCTGGCATGAAATCTGTTAGATGTTCTCCATTTCTATCTAACGAATTGTGTAAGTTGAATTTGTGGTTTACGTTTTTAACAATTCGGGCATTCGTGTCTCCACCAATGATGAGGGGAGGATAGCTTATCATAGAAGGTAATGAGGGTCGTTTCTTTACTAACATTGCTGGGCAGTAGCAGTAGATGATTGTTGCGCTAGAGTTGCCGTTAAACATAGCTACCATCATCATCGGTTGTATTTTCTCGATGTTATTTAGTGATTTTAGGGCCCATGGTTCTATAAGCATGCCTACACCTCCTATCGTGGTAATGACAGTTTTTCCATGCAGATGCAGTGGCTATCGTCCATCCATTGCTAGTATCGTGATATTTAATATCCTCGCTATGGGTGTACCTGTGTTCTTTTGTGTATATTATGTCTACGTTATGATCTATCGCTGATATTGTCAGCTCCGGTAGTTTTCCTATTCTATTTAAGGTTCTAACGTTGAATGTCACTATTTGTATTGTGTGTTTGCATTTTAGTAATTTTTGTTTTAGTTTGAGCTCTGTAGCAGATTTTTCAAACACTGAAGCCAGGGCTCCAACCTCAGTAGGATGCGCCCTTTTTTACCCATGCAAAAAGCAATGTGGTTTGGACAGGTGGTTTGAGTGTGGGTCATAGTAATCTTTCGATGGCTATTTTTATTCTCATCTATAGAAGCCACCCTTATAGATGAGCAGCAGTTGTTCCCTGATCGAACTATTTGATCCTGGCTGTTGAACCGTAGGATTCATACGCCAAGGGCCTGGTTAGACATGGCGTTGAACTGTCAGAGGGTTTATCCACTCGCCTTTACGTCCACCATGCTGCTTCCCATGGCTTTCGAAAAAAAATTGTAGCAGGTGTGCTTCAAGGAGACACATTAGTTCTATAAAACTTTATCATCTGTCTAGATTACGTGCTTAGAACGTCTATTGATAAAATGAAAGACAACGGCTTTTCAGGTTAACGGAGGAAAGAAGCAGAAGATTCCCCCGCACAAACAATTTACGAACACCGACTCCACCGATGACATAGCGCGATTCTGGCAAATGCACACGTCCGCCCAAGCCGAAACCCTGCTACATAATCGGGAAAGAACAGCTGCTGGCATAGACTTCCATGTCAACGCAGACAAGACGGAATGCATGTGCTTTAATCAACGAGCTGATATCTCCACACTAAACAGTAGTTCTCTGAAACTAGTAGACAAGTTCACCTACCTAGGAAGCAATGTCTCATCAACCGAGACATACATCAACACGCGACTAGCAAAGACATGGACAGCTATCGGTCATATGGAAATCAGACCTGACAGATAAAATGAAATGCAGTTTTTTCCAAGCAGCAGTCGTGTCAATACTGCTGTATGGATGCACGACATGGACGCTAACTAAATGTTTGGAGAAAAAGCTTGACGAAAATTACACAAAAATGCTACGAACCATATTAAACAAGTTCAGAAGGCAGCCCCCCCCCCAAAAAAAAGCTGCAGCTGTGCGGTCACTTACTACCCATCACGAAAACTATCCAAGTTAGACGATTCAGACATGCGGGACACTGCTGGAGAAATAGGGAAGAACTCATAAGTGATATACTCCTGTGGACCCTTTCACATGGACGAGCAAAGACAGGACAACCAACTAGAACCTATATACAACAGCTCTGTGCCGATACAGGATGTAGCCTTGAAGACCTAGTGTGAGCGATGAACGATTGAGAAGGGTGACGGGAGAAGGTTAGGGAGGTCAGCGCTGGTGACGCGACATGATGATGATGATGATGTGTGTGTGTGTACGTAAAAACAGGATTTGGCATTCAATAACTTGTAAGGGTTGATATGCCATAAAACCCAACCAATCAATTACCTACTGAAACCACCATGGAATTTTTGAACCAAATAAAAAATGAAAAAAAAAAGCGTTGATGAAAACGTCCGAATTTGTAAAAATCTTAATTGTCCTGTTTTAAACTTTGGTTTGGTTGTTTAATGGCATATCAACACTCGTGGGTTATTTAATGGTATTAGTCTGAAAGTGAACTTGATAACGCGATTGAAGTTTGAACTCGTTTACTTTGATGTCGCAGTCCAGCACTTTAGCCACTACACCACAGGGATTTCCTCCGTTAAATTTCTAAGAAAAATGACAGGCGAGAAATCGGATAACAAAAAATATTCAGGTTTGTTTTAAAAGAGCGAAACTTGTATTTATAAAATTGTTTACGCTGTCAAACGATGTTTACTTGTAATAATTTACATGAAAGTCAAATTAATAGGCGAATTATATTTCGATTTTAAAAACTGAACCAAAATATAAGCTAATAATTTACTAAGTCTCAAGACAAAAACGGTCTTCCTGGCGCCAAAGAGAAACTCTTTCTCATTTACCTCAACTGAACGGACACACCTTTTTTTCATGGCTGCTAATGGGAACGTATGTGCTTGCTAAGGTCAGAGGACTTGGTGACGCATTGTGTCTCTTGCTAGTCGCAGCCTCTGCTTAACGTACCCACTGAATACAAATATATGATGGACCCTCACTCTTAAAATTTGTCAAAAAGGAATCTATGTAATTCTTCAAACGCTTTGACTGGGGAGCACAGTTATTTCAGCTGGTTCTGGAAACATTCCCACCACCAAGTTGTCGTAAACGCTGAAAATAAAAATTGAGTTTAAAGGTGTCTTTGCCTTTTTCCTTTTCTATCCTTAATTCTTTTACACCTTCGACTAATAAAAAGAATGTATCATAACGGTACCGAAATAAACAGTTGTGATATAACGGTGCAAAACAGACATTTGTACCACCACATGCTCGAACGTGTTAATAGCTGTATCGTTACGTCTATAGTAATAGTCGGACCCTGTTGTGACTTCGCTGTAGGAAAAGTTAATGAACATAGGAAACCCTGTCTTAGTTCACTACACTAAGGTTGATTCCCTACTACAATTTGTAAGTAGTCGCTTGGAGAAAGAAAGTATGAAAGTTGAGTCGACCGTGTTAGATGGGCAAAGAGAAACATGTCATGAGAAGAAAGAGCAGACAGAGACCTTGACTTTTCTTTCCTGGTTTTCTGTTGTTCTAACGTGTTTGTTAGCTGGTTTTGTCTTCACGAGTTCGTGTCTGGTGTGTGGCTCTTTTTCTGGATCTCACCCCAAAATGGGGACCGAAATTTTTGTCTGACTTTACATCTTCCTGGCTGGTGTCCAACTGATCGTCTTTACTTTCCCACATTTTCTTGCCAATCCTCTCAAACCGAGTCGTCCCCTCCCTTTCGCTTGGTGTCGGCAGGAGGAACATCTGTTTCCGCTGGTTCCACACCAGCGCGGAAGATTTGGAACCTCCGTTTTTTTTCTAACACATTCATTCACCCGTGACCGGCTGACCCACAAGTGTCTTAGCCTAAATCATTCAGAAGTCAACTGCCCACCCCCGAAGACTTTATATCTGCCTTTTTTCGTTCTAATTTTTAAAATTCTCTCTCTCTCTACTTCCCGAGAAAATAGCCTTTTGTTCTCTTTATAACTTGGACCTACCATATCACGTTACAAGAAGATAACAAGTGAATGAAGAAGAAAAGGAGTCAGTTACCAAACTTCAGAATTTCCAAACAACTATAACCACTGCCACGAAAAAAAACTTTGATATACTCCATAAACAAATGTTTCGAAATAAAGAACATTTTGAATTTTTCCTCGTTTTTTTTTTCAATTTAAAAAAAAATTCTCTTTTTTTTTTCTCGTTGAATCAGCCATCTTGTTTATGTTCAGACCTTAATCCCCACTCTATCTGAGGACCACATAATGTTTTTTTTTATTTTAGCGTGTGGTGACATTTCTTATTGGGAAGAACAAATAACCGCGAAGATCCTTATTTTCTTATGTGCACACATATTTCATTTAATCATTAGCTTTTACTGATCAGGGCAGAGGAGTTTGGGACAAACAGATAGAAAATTACCAATTATTTCTTCGACTGTTCTCAGCTAAATGATTAACTTGTTCAACTATTTTCTCAGTGTTGTCTGATCACACGACTTCTTAACCCAATCACAGGTATCGATTCGGATGACCCCTGGGTTCATTATACATCACTTAAACCGAGTGACATTCTAGTTTTCCGGATGTTCTGACGATTATAACTTAATTCAAATGCTACATTATCTGTCAACGATAGGTTTGGTTTGGTTTCTTTGTTTATAGGCATATCAACCTTCTTGGGTTATTCTATGCCAAAGCCATCTTTGTACAAAAACAGCAGTGATTAAATTCAACCAATAGAGGATAATGTTTTTTTAAATCTTTCCCGAAGGTATTAGCTCAACAGTGAACGTAATAACGTGACTGGAGTAAAAACTTCGAGGCCGAAGTCTGATACTTTAGCCACTACACGTCGGGTATATCCCCACAATCAATTATAGATTTCACCAATCTATTATGTAAAATTCAGAGCTTCACCCTCTCTTCGACAGTTGCAAGATCTCTAATTACCATGCACAGCTTCTGCTTTGAGGCTAATCCCTATATATATATATATATATATATACATTCAAACATTTTTGATTATTTTCAGAAATCGTCATTCAAACTCGAGTATGCAATAAAATCGTTGGAAAGAAATCAATATAGTGTCGTCTGGGCCAGACTCAAATAGAATCTCTATGGTTCAAGTAATCAAATGAATTCATCTTTCATTAGAATTATTACTATCCTACACTGTCGTAACTGCTCTGTAGGTTTTGATCAATCTCTCCAAGATGCTGGCAAATATTAAAAATTTTCGAAGGTGAGTGGGGTGTGTCTGAAAAGTAACAGTACCACAAACAATTTATTTCAATTCCAAACAACAAACTCCATGATTTCTCCTTCAAAGTAATTCTCCTCAAGTCTAATGCTCTTTACCATCCTTCTTTACTATGCTTCCCTGCACTGCTAAAAAGATTCTTCTGTGATGTCCCTCAGCTCCGTCATTACGGCCTTCTTGATGGCCTCCACGCCTTCAAAACGGGTCCTCTTTATCGTCCCCTTGAGCTTGTGGAAAAGAAAAGGTCACACGGAGCAAGATCAATTGAATAGGAAGGGTGTTCCAGATCAGCAATGTTACTCACGCCAGAAACTACCGGATGCTAAGGGTGTTGTAAACCGGTGCCTTGTCGTGGCGAAGGATATCCTTGTAAATTTGCTGATAGATCGTCTGGCCATGTGGCAAGAATTCGCTATCAACGATGCCCCTCACATTGAAGAACGTGATCAATATGACTTTGGGTGTCTTGCTTTCTTCCATTGACTACTCGGGCATTGACTTTCGGGTTAAAAATCCATGTCTCATCTCCACTGATGACTCTAAGAAGCAAGTCTGGCTCAATTTGATGACGCTCGATGATGTCTTTACTCACCTGCATGTGACACTCCTTCTGATCATCATTCAGCAATCTTGGCACCAATTTTGTGAAGACTTTCCACATCCCCAAATCTTCAGAGATAATCTTCAAAACATTGTCCTTTTTCATATCCAATTGACTTGCGATCATTCAACCGAGGATCGCCACACACCACCTGCCTTACTCGCTGGACGTTAACCTCAGTCCTGCTTGTTAAAGGCCTCCTGCTCCTGGAGTCATCTTTCACGTCTTTGCGCCTCTATTTGAAACTTCGTGGCACTCAAAAATACGTGTTCGTGATATGGTATTATCTATATACACTTACTAAAGCATTTCAAGTTTTCCCTAACCGGATAAAACATTTCAGGTTTATTTGTTGCTCGTTGTTCATCGTTTGTTCCTCTATACTCAGAGCTGAATCATTAGAAAAAGAAGAGATGTAAACAAAAGCGTATAAAAAAAAATGTTGCAGAAAGCTTGGATTACAGTTCTATATTCCAAAGTTATCATGTTAGAAGATAACACGATCTACTTATCCTTGTTTCACACAGCGCATTCAGTCTCGTTACTTTTCACACAGACTTTGTATAGAGTCTCGCAAAATATGTATGCAGACTTCAGGAAAGGAAAAATCTGTGTATATATTTTAATTCTTATCCAAATCAAATATTTATTTTATACAGAATCCTCCTTTTCCGCAGTGTATATATATAACCTTGGCGGATTTTGTATCTCCAGATCAAATGATAACCTGAGAGGACAATATCTCTGAAAAAATTTCGTTATAAATTTAACGAAAAGTAGAGTAAGTTATCTCAAAAACAGATATCTGAATAAAAATGTTTTTTTAAATTAAAGTTTGAGAACATTTTCTCTTTTAATTTCTTTTCATAGGTTCGATAATATCAATGTTTTCTCGAACTTATGCTATTGTTTTAATTAAGAAATTCTGATTATGTCTGGACGATAGTAAAATCTTTGACCAGCTGTAAAGGAAAGAACAAAACCATCTCGATTGATGCTGGATTCAAACGTAGTTGATGCTCATGAGCAACGCTAATTTGTTCACCTACTGATATAATATCCTGTGTCCTGATCATGTGAATCACTTCATATGTAATCATTAATATTCAATAATAATTTCAATAAATCTTATCTATAACCTATGTAATGATTAGAGTAAGTGGAATGATTAGATTGGGAACCGCTTTGGAACACCAGATATAGTAATCCTGAAACACCAAATGAACTGAAATGATGATCACATATATAACAAGTTGGATTTATTAAACAAATATGTTAAAACTTTCATTCACTCTACTGATTATATTTGTTCAGTATTTTCAACCCTAACCAAAAAGTGAAAGATGTTTTCACAGCTGAACAATTTATATATGATAAAGTGAAGATGTCTAGATTGATGTCTGGTCTAGTCGGTTTCAATTTGAAGGAAAATTTTAAGGGTGTGATACAATCTGACCCCATTTCGTAATCACAGCAGTTGCTTGCCTAGAAATTCTTTTAAATTTATCATCGCACACCCATCCTATTCGACCTTGATTAATGAAATAAATATGGAGAAAGGGCAGATTGGAAAAAATCCGATAAAAACAATAAAGAAAAACAATATTTAAAGAGGTAACTTCCGCAAAGATTCGGAACAATAGTGGCTGATAACGCGCACATTTTTTTCTTTGTTTATAGTCATGACCTTCTCTATTTTTGGTTGTCGTGATGACCATCTGATTTATTTATTCATTTATTCGTTTGTTTGTTTGTTTTTGTTGATAAACAACGTCTCTTTCTCGTTTACACATGCTCGTATTATTAGTAGTAATAGTATTTTATTGGTGTTACTGCGATTGTGAAATATCCTGCTCTAGTCTACGTCAAGCGATTCTTTAGCCACACAAAATGGTCGCTAAAGAAATATCGGGAAATGGCACTCGAAGAAACGCCACGAATAAAACATATTCTGTCTATTGTATATTCATTTTTGTTTTCTGTTTTTTTCCTGTCTGTCTGTCTGTCTGTCTGTCCACCTCCACTTTACTCTAGCTAACAGAGATTGTTTGTTTGTTTTTTTTGAGGCCTCCGCCTCCTTAGAGAGAGAGAGAGAGAGAGAGAGAGAGAGAGAGAGAGAGAGAGTAGGTTATTGTCTGTTTCTCCTTCATTGACAATGTATTATATTCTAAGATGAAAATTTATCCCATAAATCAAACATTGTTCTTAGAAAATTTAGTGTAAAATTCACCTTATAATTACGTACTTGGCTACATTCTTATTATTTTAGTTTACGTTGGTTTCTTTGTTTAATGGCATATCAACCTTCATGGGTTATTTAATGTTAAATCTATCGTTGTAGAAGAACACCATTGATACTGTTTACCCCACAGCTGAGGGAATAAGGGGTTCCATGCTTTCCTAAAAGCATTAGTCTGATAAGGAACATGATAGTTCAATTAAAGTTTGAACCCGCTTACTTCGAGACGACAGTCCAGAACGTTAGCCATTACCCCCTACATTCTTATTGTTTCACTGTCATACAGAGACTGAGATCTACAGAAAAAATATTCATTCAGACCAGTTTCTACATCTTTTAAATCTCTAACCCAAATTATCAATACAAAATATACATCTGTTGCGGGGCCAGTAAATATATCGATCCCACAAACTTTTGAAATATAAGTGATTGACCACGAACTAGGCAAAAAATGACCAAACAAGGTGGTTGTTTCGAAAGGCCAAATTTTATTATGGCGAATCGTAATCGGAATATCGTACGGCAACAAGTCGCCGTTGCCAGAAGGTGGTCGCTGATGCAGGATCTAGTCGCTGGTGCAGAATTGGATTGCTGGTGCAAGACTGGTGGTCATTGGTAGTCAGGTCTGACGGTTACTGGTGAAGGACTGGTAGCTACTGGTGCAGGAAGGTGGTCGCTGGTGCTGGAATGTAGTCGCTGGTGCTGGAAGGTAGTCCCTAGTACAGGAAGGTAGTTGCTGCTGCAGTAAGGTGGTCACTGGTGCAGGAAGGTAGTCGCTGTTGCAGGTAGGTGGTCGCTAGTGCAGAGAGGTAGTCGCTGCTGCAGGAAGGTGGTCGCTGCTGCGGGAAGGTAGTGCATCGTGCCGTCTCAGAGGGTACTAGGTTTGACTTTCTGAATTTGCACTGAAAAGGACTGTTAGAGTAAGAAGCTGGTAGTCGGGACCGCTGCATCGTCCCGTCTCAGGATGTGTTGAAATTGACTTTCTGAGTTAGCCCCGAAAAAAACCTTTAAAGCTGAGAGGCTTGTAATATTCTTGCGTCGTCTGCTGGCTGGAATCAGGACGTCAGCTTAAGGGGAAGCTTGGAGCAGTGCGTCATGGGCAGCTGCTGCTGATAAGGCTTCGGTCGTAGAATTGACCAGGGGAGAATCGGATTCCTCCCACACCCTTGGCTGACGTCCAGCCAAAAACTGCCGACCGTTTTAATACCGCCGCTTTTTATATCGACAGTGCGTTAATACCCTTAATTGTCTTAGTAGAATGAACTTGCTTATTATTACAAAATTGTAGTGAGAGATTTCATTCTACTTCGACGAGGTTTTTTTATTTCTACATTTTTTGTCCATTAGTTGTGGGCTGTCCTTAGAAAGATCGGCTGAATTTAATATTTTTAAAAGACGGTCTGTGTGGAGCGATTTGGTTTCTTAACAACCAGTCACTATTGTCTGACGGTATCAGTGACTTATCGCTTCTTGGAAATGGGGTTTGTTTGCTTTGTATTATAAATAGCTGGTTGACTACGATACATCCATTGAAAAACTAAGTACCACTGACTTTTCTGCAAAAATTCAAAATTGACTTTTTTTTTTTTGACAAAGATTAAATGTAAAATCTGTATATTTTATAAACTGTGAGTGCAGGTAAATGAGGTGACATCACATCATTCTGAAAATATGTATTTTAATGGGAGCTTTTGTAAAGAAAGGAATTTATGGCATAAAGTTGTAAAAAATGCCCTGCGTCTGTATGCTTGTTGATACATTGTACATAATCACCTAAACAACACAACAAAAAACAAAGAAGAAGTAAAAAACATTGGGGGAGTGGTTAACGTGCTGAACAGTGACATCGTTGTATGCGAGTTCGGTTTGATTTGGTTGTGTTTTATGGCATATCAACCCTTATGGGTTATTTAATGCCAGATTCTATTTACACACACACACACACACACACATGTATATATGTATATATATATATATATATATATGATTTGTAAGCGAATAGTTCGTATGTAACATTTTTAAACGAGCCAGACATCATTTGTTGTTAAATGGTTTCAAGTGTAGAAAATGATTAGATATTTTTAGTTGACGCACCCTAACAAGTACTAGCACACCTGGTCAGAGTAGACCTGATAGTAATATCAATGAAGGGATTCTCTACACTCCCCAAAGCTCAAGGACTGGAGCCTCAGTATCAAATGCAGTTTAGTGTCGAACTAAAATCTATTTGACCCCAAAATGTGAACCACACATGTACTAATATTCTGGATCAGAGTGGTTATGAAGGGGTACCCCACATTCCCCAAAGTTCTTGTGAGTGAATTCGAATACAAGTCGCGTTATTGTTCACTTTCGGACTAATACCCTCGGGAAAGGAATGAAGCCCTTTATCCCCTCAGCTATGTGTTAAATAGAACCACTACAGTTCTTCTACAAGAATGGCTCTAGCATAAATAACACACAAAGGTTTATATGCCATTAAAAAAAACTAAAACTGAAACCGAAAATGCATTCTCACAGTGCAAATGACATTGAAACGCGAATAGATTAATCATAAATAATAGCTGCAGTGGGGAGAAAGACGAATTGATAAAGTTCAACATCTCATCCAGTGGGCTGGATGTAGATAAGATATGCTTCAACTAGTACTCCGGACCGGGTTTTCCAAAGTCATAAATGATTGGCCATCTAAGAGGTGACACGAGCAGACCGGACGATGGCACTCGAGTGGAGCTGGGTATTCTGTTAACCTCAATATTAGACGACGTATTTCTTGATTCTGTCTCTGTTTCATTTTTGGTGGCTGGGGTGCGAGGAGACTGGAGCACATGTGAACGGAGAACGAGGAATGAATCAAAGGTACGATATGAGTCCTGTTCCAAGAAGAACGAAAAACCCAGCTCGCACGTTGTGTTCATTATCCAGTTCTTCCTGATTCCACAGCTCCAGAAACAGAACGGAGAGAATAAAGCACTGGAGGTCCTAACGCAAAAGGATTATCTATTATTAATGTAGCAGTCGTTGGTGGCAACACAATAAAAATTTGGTGGGTCTGGTTGTATACGAATTAGTTGTGCATATTTAGTTCAATCACCATTTGCTCGAATGATATATTTCAAACGCTTCCTCATGCTGTTTATCTTCTAGTTTGGCTCTGGTGGATGTCTTGCTATTTTTCCTGGAGTGCGTGTACAAGTTTTGCGTGTGTTTGAACAGTGGGGAGCTAACTTACACTTTACAGCCCAAAACAATATACAAATGTTTATAGGATTGAGATCAGGACTTCTTGCTGGCCACAAATGAGCATCGATGGCGTTACGCTGCAGTAATTCCCTTATTGCACGTGTCCAATGGAATCGGCAATCGACATCTTTTTAGGGGTCAGACCAAACGAAAAATATTAAAGTTATTCCCCCCTCTGAGGGATAAAAAGGGAGTTGTGTCTCAGAGACAGTGCATTGTGAAATTTGTGGGGTCCGGAAGAACGCAGACACGCTGGAGAGAAAACAGACTTTAATCCGACCATGTTACATGGTGAACGGACTAGTGACTGGTGCCCACAAAGTTAAAACAGTTCTACTCCTGGTTATTCAACACACGTCTCTACTTGTGATAACTAAACCTAATCGTTTTGTTTTACACCCAAAAGTCTGTCACTTTTCCTTTTTGTATACATATTTTCTTTGTACATAAAAATGTAACACACATCGATAAGCACGAAGCGGAATACTTGTGAGTGATTGATCCTCAGTCGCACTCGGCAGATCCTCTTGACAGAACCCAGTGTCCGCAAAGAGGAGACCCAAGTCTTTGCTGATCGACCAACACTGCCGTGTCCATGTGTAGGAGTCCACCGGAGAACGTGCCTTATAAGTTCGTCCTTATTTCTCCAGTGACCAGCATGTCTTGCTCGTCTTACTTGGATGGTTTGCCAGATGGGATGTAAGTGGCCGTATAGCTGCTCTTTTGTGGGGTGCTGTTTCCAGGATTTGTTCAGAATAGCACGCAGTAGTCTCGTGTAGTTACCATCTAACTTTTTCTTTTAAGAGGTTCAACTACACTACATCTTTGAAGAATTCCCATTTCATTCTGTTAGCAAAAAAGATCAGATTTCCAAACGACCCAATTTTACTTGCCCATAGCACTCTCTTCTTTTCCTGTGCGTATGCTGACATCGCTTTCAGTAGATGAGATATTGCTATCGTCAACTTATTTCAGAGGCTTGCCATTTAATATGAAGATGACTCCATGAACTCTGTTTTATATTAGTTCACGTACAGGCCAGCGCGTCTTGTTGCCTACTTTGGACTATGGAATTGGGATTCGGCTTGCGCACGTGTATTTGTGAGAAGTGCTAGATCATCTACGTAGTTTGTAATATTTTCTACGTGATTTCCAAGGACTTGGTCCAGTTACTTTTAGTCATTGGGGTTGCTTTGCAATATCTCGAAGTCATACGAACATGTACTCTAGTTCATCACTAAGCTAACACCAAGAGAATTTTATGTTGATAATATGCAGTTCCTCGAGCCAGCCATATTCAAATTCTTTCAGTCTGTAGCAATACATAACAACTCTCATCGGACAAGCGCACCTTTTTCAAGAGCGGATGTTCAAATCAATTTTCTATCCTAGGTATTCTACACAGTTGCATACGAATTGTTTGTATTAAATAGGAATTCTTGATAAGTAGAATTACAAATGTTAAATTGCAATACTTGAAACCATTAAACTTTGTACAAACAAATGATTAATGTTAAAAAGAATTATTAGCGTTAGATAGAAATTCTTGAAACCATTTACCTGTGCGCAAATAAATGAGCTGTAACTCGTTTAAAAATTAAGTTACCCACAATGCTGTATTTTTGTTTGTAAAATATTCCTTAAACTGTGCGTTTTAAATGTAAAAACACGCTTACTATAAACCCAAATTGAACATATGACTCTGTCCAAATGTCAGCGAACACGGCAAAACGCTTCTGAATCTTTTATAAAAGTTTAAAATTCTTAGAGGCCTAACAGTAGTTTATAAGAAAAAGTAAAAGCCTAAAGCTGCCAATGCTACCACACACACAAAAAAAATAAATAAATAAATAAATAAATAAAATAAAATAAAAAATCAAAACAAAAAATGTCATTTGTAAAAACTCTATAATTCCTAAAGCCTCCCCGGCTCCCAACGGTAGTATTGAAGAAAAAACTAAAAAGCCTAGGAAAATGTCCGAATACCGTAAAAAAAAAAAATTCAGTACCAGTAAAAGTCTGACGAAAGTACCTTAATCTTGGACTTTAACTAAGTTAAAAATTAAGAAAACTTAAATCAAAATTACCCCCCACTTTTTTTTGGGTTTTTTTTTACGTACACATGGGAAGCAGCATGATGTACGTAAAGGTATTTGAATAAACCCATGGACGACCAAACTCAATACCTAAACGGGTCCTGGACGTGAGTTTGACGACTCTACGCTCAGGATCGTTAGTTCGATCGGGGAACTACTGCTGCTCCTCTATAAGAGTGGCTTCTATAGAAGAGAATAAAACGGCCATCGAAAGATAACCATGACCCACACTCAAACCACATACACAAACCGCATCGCTCTTCGCGCGGGTAAAAAAGGGGCGCGTCCTGCCGAGGTTGGAGCCCTAGCCTCAGTGTTCGAAAAATCAGCTACAGAGCTCAAACAATCAAAACTACTAAAATGCAAGCAAACACTACAAATAGCCACATTTAACGTAAGAACGTTAAATAGAATAGGACAACTACCAGAGCTAATCGCATCGGCCGTAGAACATAAGATTGACATAATATGCATACAAGAAGACAGATACACACACACCAAAGATATCAAATACCACGAAACTGGCAATGGATGGTCGCTCGTCACTGTATCGGCATGGAAAAATTCTGTCAACGCCGCAGTAGGAGGGGTAGGACTGCTTATAGGACCTAGAGCATTAAAAACGCTAAACAGCATTGAGAAAATACAACCTAGAATGATGGCAGCTACTTTTAACGGCAACCCCAGAACAACAATCATCTCCTGCTACAGCCCTACCAATGTTAGTGAAGAAACTGAATTAGTCACCTTCTACGATGAGTTATCCTCATTAGTGCGTAGCATCCCGAAACACAACACGTTAGTCATTGGCGGAGACATGAATGCCCAAATCGGGAAAAACGGAAACAACAAATACAGCCTCCACAACACGTCAAATAGGAATGGGCAACATCTAACAGATTTCATGATAGAAAATAGATTAGCATGCCTCAATACAAACTACCAAAAAAGGGAGGGAAAACTATGGACATACACGTACGCGAACAATACTAAAGCTCTAATAGACTACGTCCTTATAAACAAGAAATGGAAAAATAGTGCAATGAATTGCGAGGCATACTCCTCTTTCGAGGGTGTGTCCACCGATCACCGAATAGTCACGGCGAAAATACGGCTAAGCCTACGAAAAAACGCCAAACAAACAGCGACCACCAAACACTATGACTGGGCCCTTTTGAACAACAGAGATATAAGAGATAAATACGTATTAGAATTAAGAAACAGATACGAAACACTACAAGAAAGGACGGAAAAAAGTACACCAAACGACGAATATGAAAATTTTGTCAATGCGCGCCTCAAGGCAGCAGCGAAATGCATTCCAACAAAACTCAAAACTAAATATAGAGTCCCATGGAAAACTTTAGCGGTGAGAGAAAAACGTGCACTAGTGAAAACAGCCTCCAAAAACTATCGAAAAAACCCAACAAACACAAATGCCTTAAAACTAAAAACGGCACCATATCAATTAGCAGGCGTATATATAAAGGAACAGACAGAATACATTCAAAATCAGATAGATAAGATTAGAGACTCGGTGGAAGATAGACAATCTAGGATAGCCTGGCAAACAATAAATGAAGTGAGTAGAAGACAGAACACAACAAATCAAAACTGAAAGCAGCAAACCAACAAGAAAGAATAAAACTGTGGAAACAGCACTTCGAAAACCTACTAGGAAACCCACCGAAAATAACACATGGACCAATCACCAGTAGACACGTCACGCCGTTTTGCGTGGTCCCCAAGTGTAGCGAGAGACATCACGCACGCGGCAGCTCAAAGCGTGCTCGAATATGTCTGGCGTGTAAAATGAGATCAAGGAGAGAGAAACGGGCGATTGGGAAGATCGAACTCGCATCCTCCCGATCGTGAATCGTGTTTGACGTAAGCGCGCATGTAAATTACCCCATTGTGCTATTGACCCGGATATGGCATTTTGGCATGATTACTTAAGTCCTGCCGGTATGCACAAGAGGCAGTAACGTTTGAATCTCGGCGACGCACGACAAGAGACATGCTTTGATACAGGACCGCTGGAGAAGATTGTTGAGGAGGGAAAAGGAATATTTACCAAGAGATTCGTACTGCAGCTGAAGCACATCGGCAGACACGACTGAATATGTAAGATTATATCAAGCCTGGATATTTGTGAAACCATAAGAAGAAATTGATTACATGTGTTCTTTTTGTTGCCGAGGAGGCATACCCTTCATCCTGCTCTTCTTTCACCTGCCCTGAATCAGTCTCCTGTGAAAGAAGAACAGAGAAAGGCAGGGTTAGGGTTAGATCTATCTCCACCTGGTCTAAATCCTAGCAGTTCTTGACCGACTCTCTCTCTCTCTCTCTCTCTCGCACACACACGCACACACACACAAACGATTTCGACATTTCGTAAATAAAAAGTTATATTTTTATGGATAAGTATTATTGTCAACATAACCTAACACCAATAATCTGCCAAAGTTCCTTGTCACAAACATTTGATTTCCAGCAAACCAGTTACGATCAGTATCACCGTCACCTTCATGTTCCACAGCTTTCTTTGGTCTTTAACAAGGTCCAAGTTCTTTTCCTTTTCTTTGAATTTCACTCAGTAATCCGCTGATAATCTTTTGGTCTGGTCTTCTGGTCAAGATTTGGTGATCTGTTTGTATCTCAAGATCCCAGAGAATTTTATGCGTTTCATTCTTAAGGACAGATTCTAGTTTGTGCATATAGCATTTGGTCGTATGGTCAAATTTCAATTTCTCACACATTTCCCCATGGATCACCTTCTCCACTCAGTCGTGTCTAGTCTTGTACTCCTTTTGCAGTAGTTTGCTACATGCGCTTATTATATGATTAATAGTTTCGTCTCTGGCACCGCACAACCTACATTTGCTATTCTGTTGATTATAATCGATTTTCGCTTTAATATAACTGGTTCTTAAGGCGTTGTTTTGTGTTGCTGTTTTAAGAGATTAAGTTTCTCTCTTAAGGTTTCCCTTTCGTAGCTATGTCCAGATTTTCTCGTATGAGATTTGACCAGTTTGTCGCTTGAAATATCCATACAGTTGTTTTTTTCTATTTCTTCGTAATTGTTGTTCTCTTAGTCCTTATGTAGTCCGTGCTGTTACAAGCCGCTGTAACTAGTTTTTCTTTGCTCTTTTTACTGCAGCCTTTGAGTCTTCATATTTATGCATTCACGCTATCTTCAATGCTAACAAGTCCACTTTATTCTTCTTTTCTTGAATCATATAGTCTGTCTATGTCATCTCTCGAATGTCGGGCCTTGTGCATTATCATCAATTTTCTTAGCTTCTGGTTTGAGCTCTCCCCTTGTCCATTTTAAGAATGGTCCCCAGCATCTTATAAGGAGTACTGCCAATAATGATAATAATAATAATAATAATAATTGGAACATGAAGGTGACAATTATACCAATTGTGATTGGTGCCTTTGGCACGATAACTTAAGGATTATTAAAGGGCCTGGAAGATTTGGAAGTTGGCGACCGAGTGGAGACCATCCAAACAACAGCATTATTGAAAACGGCCAGAATACTGGGAAGAGTCCTGGAGAATATATACACTAGGAATACAATATCTCTCTATATATCAAATTCTGTTAATTTGTTTTAAGTGTTGCTATTTAACATCAGTAATTCTATTTATAAAGTATTCTTAAGCAATATAGATAATTTGCACACAGTTGTATATGGTTTCAAATTACTAATTATAATTATCCCTTGTAAAAGATTGAATAGTTCTATTTGACCCATAGATAGAACTCTAACAGGTTCTTCCACTCCGAGTCAGAGTGGACCTGAGAGTAATGGTGATTAAAGAGTACTTCACAATAGCCAAACTCCATGGCTGGAGCTTCACTACCAGATGCAGATTAGTGTCATACCTCAGTAAATGTATCAATATCTTTTGCTGGATGTAGAAAGTATGTTTTTGTGAGCTCACTGAACATTTCAAGCATTCCTGAATAGATTGTAAATCCAAAGAAGTGCCTAAACAATGTTAATTAAAGAAAAAAACCGAACCTACAGACATCCACACAGTTTAGGGAAAGAATTATAAAACGGCTGCTAGTGAATACAAATTTTTGACTTGATTGTTCGATTGATTTTAACGGCATCTAAAACCGCCTAGGATTATTTTATGCATAAAGGTTAGGGAATTATGCTTATTGTATGTTCATATTTGTATATATTGCGTAGTTATTTCTTAATTATTTTTTTCCCACACAATCCAACCAAATACAAATAATTTTTGAATGGAACTATTTGACTCATAGACTAGACCCTAACAGGTACAAGCACGCTGGGTCAGAATAGACCGGGCAATGAAGGGATATCTCACATAGCCCAGATCTTCAGAACAAATAGAGTTTAGAGTCATATCCAGGACACCCCTTTTTTGTTTTTGTTTTTTAAACAAATTGCCTAATTAGATCAAAAGCAGCGATTGTGTAAAAAAAATTGAGATTAAATTTGATGATTTCAGAAATAATGGCTCGAAAGAGAATTTAAGAGGAAATTTTTGGGAAATACTGGGACCTTTGTTATTTTTAATATTCATAAATGATTCTCCTAATGACATAAAATCAAAAATAGACTTATTTGCTGATGATGTTTAACTACTTGTACGACGATTAACAAAAGATATCAAGAGATCTAAATTGTCATATTGGTAAGATATTTGGAAATTAAGATTTAGCATAGAAAAATATAAACTACTACAAACTAGATTTAAAATCATAAAAGTGGAATATAAATTTAGCAACAAGAAAATCAAACAAGGAAATTAGGAATGAAACTTAAAGTTTCGGATAGATTTTGTCTATTATATTGAAGACAAATGGAATGATAAGATGGATGGTTAGAAATTTAACTTCGAGAGAAAGAAATATTATTTTAAAAACATAGAAAGCCCTAATAAGACCTCATATAATATACAGTAATCAGGTCAGGGCTTCAGTGTCAAGAAGTGGAAACTGGAGCGTAATATTGAAATTTGAGGATCAACAAAGAAGAGTGACAAAACAAATAAAGAGAGTAAAAGATTACAGTTACAGGGAAAGACTGGAGGAATAAGGATTAACTACTTGACGAGAAAGAAGTATTTGAGGGGATCTAATTGAAGCTTTCAAAATAATGGAATTTCTATTTATGGTAGAAATTGTTATAATAATTCTCATCGAACTGGAAGTTTACTGTCAAGACAGATTGCAAAAAATAAATTTATTTTCCAATTGGCTAATGGGATTTTTGGCTAAAAGAATAATATATTTTTTGAACAACTTGCCTTATCAGATGGAAACGAACCATAGCGTAAAAGTTTCAAGATTGAATTTGATAAATTCAGAAATAATTGTTTGAAAAAGAATTTCAGAAAATATTTTAGAGAACTATTAGATTAAGTACTAAACTGAATTTATATATTGTATTAATAGTGTTTATGTCCTCCGCAAATATTCATCTTTTTTTTTTTTCATAAGATAGGAAGATAGGAAAAAGTAGAGATGCACAATATCTCACACAACAAAACTTGGACACGGCTAAGAAAAGGAAACTTTAAGAGAGAAACAGAATCTCCCCTAATAGCAGCACAAGACAGCGCCATAAGAACCAATCATATCAAAGCGAGAATATATGACTCAACAAAATAGCAAATGCAGGCTATGTGGTGACAGAGATGAAACCATCAATTATATAATAAGCTAATGCAGCAAATTAGCACTGAGGGAGTATACGGCGAGACACGATTGGGTCGGCAAGGTGATTCATTGGGAAATGTGTAAGAAACTTAAATTCGACCATACTAACAAATGGTATATGCACAACCGAGCACCTGTCCTAGAAAATGACACGCATAAACTCCTATGGGACGTTAACATACAAACGGATCACCTAATCCCGGCCAGAAGACCAAATTTAATAATAATCGACAAAAAAGAAAAAAAAAAGAGAACTTGCATAATTGTCCACTTTGCTGTCCCGGCTGACCACAGAATAAAACTGAAAGAATGTGAAAAGAGGAATAAGTACCTCGACCTTGCTAGGGAATTGAAAAAACTGTGGAACATGCAGGTGACAATTTACCAATTGTAATTGGTGCATTTGGAACAGTAGCTAAAGGATTGCTAAAGGGACTAGAGGACTTGGAAGTTGGGGGACGAGTGGAGACCATCCAAACGACAGCATTATTGAGAATGGCCAGAATACTAAGAAGAGTCCTGGAGACTTGAGGAGACTTGCTGTCACTCAGACTCCAGTGAAAAACCATCGGCTAACGCTGATATGAAAAGCTCTAATGAGTGAATAATAATAATAATAATAATAATATGCCAGCATCGAAGACAGCGCTGACGCATTGATACAATGGCTACATAGGAAAACACGAACGAGGACTGATTACATCCATTAGAAACAATACTGACAACACGATAGACAGCAGAATGACAATAATTAGGAAACAAAAATGGGAAGAAAAACAACTCTATGGGCGTTTTAAACGACTAATAAACAGCGTCTCACACGGCAAAACCTGGACCTGGCTAAGAAAAGTCAACAGTAAGAGAGAAACATAATCTCCCCTAATAGCAGCACAAGACAGCGCCATAAGAACGAATCATATAAAAGCGAGGATAGATAAGACTCAACAAAATAGCAAATGTAGGCTATGTGGTGATAGAGATGAAACCATCAATCACATAATAAGCGAATGCAACAAATTAGCACAGAAACAGTACAAGACTAGACACGACTGGGTGGGCAAAGTGATCCACTGGGAAATGTACAAGAAATTTAAATTTGACCATACGAACAAATGATATATGTACAACCCAGTACCTGTCCTAGAAAATGACACACATAAACTCCTATGGGACTTTGACGTACACACGGATCACCTAATCTCGGCCAGAAAACCAGACCTTATAATAAGTAAAATAAAGTAAAGTTGGCAACCGTAGTCGAGGGTGACCAAAAGGCTCCCTTTTCAATAGCTACTACATCGAAGCGTAGGGAAGGGCGCTACTCTTTTCCCTGGATTGCTCCTCTTTACCCTTGATACGTACCTTATATTGCTGATTGTTAAGCAAGGAGGTATCAAGTACCATTTTTAAAATCTTTGGTATGACTCGACCTGGGATTGAACCCAGGTATCCCGGACCATTGGCGAACACTCTACTCACGAGGCCAAATCAACAATAACAAAAAAAAAAAAAAGAGAATTTACAAAATTGTCGACTTTACTGTCCCGGCTGAGCACAGAATAAAACTGAAAGAATGTGAAAAGAAGGATTAGTACCTCGACCTTGCTAGAGAATTGAAAAAGCTATGGAACATGAGAGTGACGATTGTACCAATTGTGATTGGCGCTTTTAGCACAGTAACTAAAGGATTATTAAAGGGCCTGGAGGACTTGGAAGTTGGTGGACGAGTAGAGACCATCCAAACGTCAGCATTATTGAAAACGGTCAGAATACTGAGAAAAGTCCTGGAGACGTGAGGAGACTTGCTGTCACTCAATCTCCAGTGAAAAACCATCAGCTAAGGCTGATGTGAAAAACTCTAAAGGAGTAATGATAATAAACTCCATTAGAAATAAAATTAAATTTTCTAATAAAAACCTATTACAAAGATATATTATTTTACCAATTCAACTCTACACTAAATCGAAAAGAATTGGATATTTAGACTGTTACAAACTCTTCGAAAATAATTAGGAACATTGTTAATAATAAAAAAAACAACTGATACATGTATCTATACAATCACTTGTAATTATAAATAAATGCATCAATAAACATAAAAGCTATTGCAAATTTTATGATTCACGTAATACTTTATTTAAACATAATCTAGAAATCAATCACAAGATTGATTTTAAAAATTCCATAATAATAGTTAGAATGCATAATAATCAACACAGAAAGATTGTAAAACCTAGCATGATTTTTTTTATCATAAAACAATTAAAGTTCAGGTTCTTCTAATTTATCTTCTTTGATCATATTAGTTCTAAATAGATACAATATAAATTGGTTTTATCCGATTAATCGGCTAGTTCTGTCAAATCCTATCACCTATATAATCATTTCCTGACCGTATTCTTCAAATTGTTCGTATGATAAACAAACACCCAACTTTTTTTTATCTTAAAGGTACTAGAAGGTGACTGCTCAGGGTCGACCGCGTCAAGAAGAACAGCTAATGAAAATTATTTCGATGAATATATCATTACACATGAAATCATATATACAAAGAAACAAGATTTAGCACGTAATAGCCCACTAAGGTTGATATGCGATTAAACAAAATAACCAACCAACCATTTTGGACCTACCATAAGTTTATCATTAAAGACTTGGTAGTCAGGATTTTCATCAATATTCTTTCATTGCAATGTACACTATCTAACATTTATTGA
The DNA here is from genome assembly GCA_963585895.1 of Sepioteuthis lessoniana. Taxonomy (NCBI): domain Eukaryota; kingdom Metazoa; phylum Mollusca; class Cephalopoda; order Myopsida; family Loliginidae; genus Sepioteuthis; species Sepioteuthis lessoniana. Next base: position 811,281 of record OY757909.1, read on the forward strand.
AAAATGTAAGAAAGTGATACTTCGATTTCAGAAAGAGGATACAGATGTTTAATGGAGATACATATCTGTAAGTAAATAATTCCGCCATTTCCTTTCTTGTTTTCTTTTGGTAAATGAAGATAATGATGAAAATAATAATGAACGTATTTTCCATCCTTCCAAATTAGTTTCTAATTTACAAGTTTTGGGGTTGATGCTTGTTCATATATTTATTTTATTTTTAGCCGTTCTGTCGGTTGAGGCACATCAGCAAAGGAGTAAGACAACACCCCACTTAATAAGTGTCCTTGACATAACACTCAACTCCATCTGATAGTGAGGCTCCAGCTCTGGAAATCTGTCAAATGTGGAGTACCATTACATTGCATTACTCCCAGGTCCACCCTGATCCGGATTTGTAGTGAACGTTCAGATCCTCTCTATGGGTAAAATATAACTGTTCAGTTATTGACTAAGGATTATTATTAATCATTACAAATCATGCTGCTGTGTATCTATTATTCATACTAAATACGAATACTTGATAAACAGAATTAATTATGTTAAATAGCAATATTTTTAGATATTTTACGGCGTACAAACAAAGGATTAATTGTACTGAATAGAATAGAGTTAGCAATACTTAACTATTTATCTGTGTGAAAACAAATCAACTTTATCAATTCGTTGAAAATAAAGTTAACTACAAACTATTCGCTTATATATATATATATATATATATATATATATATATATATATATATATATATATATATATATATTACCAGTCAAAAGTATTTGCCCATCATCAAAAATTTTTATTTCTCATCCTAAAAGTGCTATTTTTAATGAAACTTGTAAATCACCACAATGGTTTTTATTTATTATACTAAATATAAGTCTCCCTCAGTAATTTTGACTTTAGTGTAACCAGATATCTTTAGAAAAAATGATTTAAAGACGTTTTTCTTCTTTAGTTCTGAGCATGAATAAAGCGTTTTCCAAAAGTTATATAATACCACAATTTGAACTCACAATTGACAATATTGAATTGAATCACTGCTTGCTAGATTTTACCTGTTTTATCTCTGCAGAAGACAATTTCATCAGAGTCACCAGCTTGCGTGACAGAAGGCTGACTGCTCCAAACATCACTGCACAACTGAACCAATTACGTGCAAAACAATGTGGCAACATCTATTGTGAGGAGGAGAAGACTCTGCGAAGCTGACATATACGGTAGAACTGCTGTCAAGAAACCGCTATTGAGGGAGAAAAACAATGTCAAAAGGCTTTAGTGTCCCAAGGCGCACAAAGACTGAACAAAAGAGCCGTAGAATAAAATTCTTTGGACTGACAAATCAAAGTTTTAAATTTTTGGCTCAAACAGGCCGGTCTATGTGCTATGAAGAGTTCATGAAAGACCTGCAACATCCTGTATCACACCAACCGTAAAGCATGGAGGAGGCTCTGTTATGGAGTGGGGGGATTGCGAATTGTGAAGCTGGGGATTTGCTCCAGGTGAAGGGTAAATTGAATCGGACTGGCGATCACAGCGTACTTCAGCATCACACGATCCCATCTGGAACGCAGCTTGTGGCTCAAGGATTTCTACTCATACAAGATAATGATCCAAAGCATACAAATAAACTCTGCCAGAGGTACATTCAAAGCAAAGAGGAACAGCATGTCCTTCATCTGACGTGTTGGCTGACGCAGTCAGCTGACTTAAATCCCATGAACTGGTTTGGGATGATCTTGACCGATAAGGCAGAGCGACACGCCTCTAGCGACTTTTGCAGGAAAGTTAGGAAGAACTACCTTCTGTCAATCTCCAGTCTTTGATGTAAAGAATGCTGAGAACCTGTGAAGCACTGATAGCGGCCAAAGGGGGACATTTTGATGAATCAAAAGTTTAAGAAGTTGTTTGTGTTTTTTGGTTTAATTTGAATTTAATGTGGCTTTATTTAGTATAATAAATGAAAGCATTAAGCTTAACTTATTTCATTAAAAATAACACTTTTAGGATGAGAAATAATTTTTTTAGTGTGGAGTGGGTGCAAATACGTTTGACTAGTAGTGTATATATGGGTAGGATTTGTCATTAAATAACCCACAAAAGTTGGTATGTCATAAAAAAACCAACCAACCAACCAACCTTTATTTTATGTTTTCATCTTAAAACTATTTAGTTTTCTAAAAGAGAGACGACGCATACATCCGAAGGAGTGGCTTCATTTCACGAAGGAAATTGTTTCAAAAGTGAGTCTTACTTTTTGCCAAGTCATAGAAGATGTAAAATATGAATCACTTTAAATTTGTAACTTTTAACAAAAATTTCAGGCGGGGATCAGAATAAAGGAATGGTGTTCCGGATTTCAATCACTTAAGAAATTGCAAACATTATTGGTAAATTTACTGGAAAAGATGTTGAGCCTAACTTCAGGAATATAATTGTCAAGAGAAAATAAGAGAAGTACTTTTAAATTGGTTACTGAGAAAGGCATAAACCAAACGGCCCTGTCGGCTGGGGCTGTAGAATACGCTAATTACATCCGTTCAGAGGGATGAGACCTTCTATCCTGTAACGAATGTTCTGCATACACTAAACAACATCTGAGGGTGAGGATTCAGTCCTTGAGGTTTGGAGAATGCGGAGTAGCTCCTCATTGCCATCACTTCCAGGTCCACCCCGAGCGAGAGTTTTAGCACTTTTTAGAATCCCATCTATAAGTAAAATAGAATTATAAATTTTAAATAGAAATACATGAAACCATTTCATTTGAGCTCTGGCTGGTTTAAAAGTAACGTTTCTTATAAATTATTCGCAAACAGATCACACACACACACACAGAGATAGATAGATAGATAGATAGATAGATAGGATTTGGCTTTAAATAATCTTCAAGGGTTGATATGCCATAAAACATGACCATCCATAAAACAAAAAAAGATTACTTTGACAAAATGCTAGATTATCACTCATAACAAATGATTGAGTAATTTACGAATCGGAAGGATCAGTGGGTAGTATGTGTACCTCCTGACAGCCCTGTCGGTGAGGTTTCGAATCCGCTGACTGTATCCCTCAAGTAGAAAGGTAATACCTTAAGCCATGACCCCACGAGTACTCTCCAAACATAAGAATTGTTTGGTTTCTTTGTTCAATGGCATATCAACCTTTGTAGGTCATTTAATGCTTTTGACAATATGAAATATTCACTAGTGCCAAAAACTTATGGAGAGTATGACACATCTTTTATTTAGGAAAATGTAATTTTCCTTTTATAACAACATAAAAAAATCTTTATACGTCGAAAGAAATTGAAAAGTCAATTTCAAAGGTTAATACTAAGCGAACTTTCAGATTGTCAAAACTAAAGGTAAACAGGCTTCAGGGTTTGTCAGTGCATTGGTCCAATTTAAATCATCACATCACTTCCCACCCGTTGGGGTTAAAAGATTAGATTTTTGATTTTTTGGGGTTAAAGTGAAAAAAGATACTCCCCACAAGGCGTGGGCTGGGATCCTTAATTAGCCAAGCCCCAGTATATTGGATGACCAATCAAAATATGATACGTGGAAGAGATACTCTTCCCACAGACATAAATCAGTGCATTTGATTGGCTGACCAGTCAAAAAGTAGTAAAAGTATACAAAATGAAATGTGATTGGTTAGCCAATCGGGGATGTTTGTTCCTAGGGAAATATTCTATAGAAATTGATGTTTTGGGGTTAGGTGAGAGAAGAGATCAGATGTCCATACCAAAGACAAAAGAATCAGAAAAGAAATATATCCAAGAACTCTCTCTCCAGCAAAAGCCTCACTCTACAAAAAATTGAATAAGATAGAAAAACTGCTCCAGCCAAATACATCAATTGTCTGTCTCTCAAATACAACAAAAGCAACAATTTCTCACTCTAAATATATTGTATATAATTATTGTTACACCTTTTGTGTTTCAATAAATAATTGTTAATTGTTAACGGAGAGTTTTTCTTGTCATTGAGTTGCAAGCATCTTATTCCAACGAAACACCCCGACCGCCAGAAGTTCTGGATAGATTGTATCATCCTCCATCTGTGGATTTTTAGATACAACGTGAGCACTGAGGGATTTGATAAACCAATTATCCAGAAACGCATGTGGTAGTCACAGAACCGACGTCACAATCAAATACCGTGATAAGTATCACATGCCGAAGCAAAAAAACTTACAGAAGAATATTCTATACTTATCACTTTCCCCAAGAATATTGGTCCGAAAGTGAACGTAATATTATGAATGAATTGGTTTGGTTTGATTTCGTTTTAGGGCATATAAATAATTGTTGGTTATTTAATCCCAAATCCTGTTCATTCATACATATTAAATATATTTGATTTGTAAATACATTTTTAGATAACATTCTCAAACGAGCCTGAGTTCTTTTTTGCACACAATTAAAGGGTTTCAAGTATTGCAATATAACTGTCACAATTTAACTTTAGTCATTTGTTTGCACACACCGTTTGTCCCATTTGATAGAACCCTATCAGGTATTACCACTCTGGGTCAGAGTGGACCTGGATGTAAATAAAACTGTAATACCTCAAATGTTAATAGTACTATAAACGTTAGTAATAAAACTAGAAAACCTCAAATGTCAGTAAGAAAAATAAAATACCTCAAATCTTAATGATAAAATTGTAATACCTCAAATGTTTGTAATAAAAAGGTAATATTTCAAATATTGGTAATACCTCACTCACATGTTTGTTATGGAACTGTAATACCTCAGAAGTCAACTATAAAACAGTAATACCTCAAATGTTTGTAATAAGACTGTAATATCTCAAATGTTAATAATTAACAATGATACCTCAAATGTTAGGATAGGAATAAGTTAGTGAGAAATGCGCCTCCTGAGCAGTCAGAGCACCCCATCTCTAATCTTATCACAAACTCTTCGTTTAGTTGGACGGGTGATGACAGGAAAAGTCGCCAAGAAATGAAAGTAGTATGTGTCCTCGAAAATGTGGTAGCGTTGTTATTCATCATTTCAGCAAAGAACTTCGAACAACGGGAGATGATGATAGAAAACAACAAACAAAAGCAAAGATGGTGACACGAAAGAGAAACATGACTGAAGGACGAAATGAAGTGAAGTGAGAAGATGGATGCTGGCCATGGTTGGCTGAGTAAAGGACAATATATGATGTAAACTCTGAATGGGTATGCAACACTTTCTTCCCAGGCAATAGCTTCTAGTTCCTCCAAATTTGAAGGATCTCTCTCCTCTGTTTTTCTTAAAATATGTTAATAAATTTTCAATGGGTTTTAGATCAGGATTTTGTGCTAAGTGGGAAAAGTGATCCACCGGGAATTGTGCAAGAGATTCAAATTTGAGAATATTACCAAATGGTATATGCACAAACCAGAATATAGTAGAAATCCCATCAAAGGGATAAATACCTTGGCTTTCCCTCTCGTAAGATACTCGGGACCATTCTAAAAATGGACGAGAGAACTTCGAGAAATGGATCAGAGACCAATAAAACTCATGACGATGCATAAAGCCGTACATCTCATATGAGATAACATAGACAGGTTGTATGTGTCAAGAAAAGAAGGACGAAGATTCTCCAGCATTCAAGATAACGTCAATGCCTCGATATAACGACTTGAAGATTACATAGAAGAGCGTGAAGGACGACTGATTACAGCGACCAGATACAATAAAGAAAGCACAATCAACAGAACAAAAATAACCAGAAAGCAAAAATGGGAACAAAAACAGTTGTATGGATATTTCAAGCAACAAACAAGGGAAATCTCACACAAGAAGACTTGGATATGGCTAAGAAAGGTAAACCTAAAGAAAGAAACTGTATCTCTTCTAATAGCAGAGCCCAAAATAACGCCATAAAACTATGTCAAAGCAAGAATAGACAAACGCTACATAATAGCTGATGAAGATTATGTGGTGACAAAGACGAAACGATCAATCACATAACAAGCGAATGCAGTAAATTAGCACAAAGAGAGTATAAGACTAGACACGATTGGGTGGGGAAGGTGACCCACTGGGAATTGTGCAAGAAGTTTAAATTTTATCATACTACCAAATGGTGTATGCATAACCCAGAATCCGTCCAGGAAAATGAAATGCACAAAATTCTTTGGGATTTTGAAATATAAACGGATCATCTAATCTCGGCCAGACGACCGGACCAAGTGATAGTCAACAAAAAAAAAAAAAAAAAAAAAAAGGAAGAAAAAAGAGAAAACCTGCCGAATAGTGGACTTTACCGTTTCGGCTGACCACAGGGTAAAACTGAAGGAAAGAGAAAAGAGAAATAATACCTAGACCTTGCTAGAGAACTAAAAAAACCTATGGAACATGAAGGTGACGGTGATACCAATTGTAATTGGTTTACTCGATGCAGTCAACAAAGAATTGGTTCAGGAACGGGAGGACTTGGAAATTAGAGGACTAGTGGAGAGCATCCAAAATACAGCATTGTTGAGATTGGCCAGAATACTAAGAAGAGTCCTGGAGGCTTGGGGAAACTTGCTATTATTCAGACTCCAGTGGAAAACCATCAGCTAGCGCTGGTGGGAAAAACTCAAAGGAGTAAAATAACAGTAATAATAATAATAATAATCGTACGTTTGTCGAGGAAAACCCTAATTATTGTAAGGATTGGCTTTTAAGACATTTTAGGCGTAAACGGATAAAAATAAACTATTTCAGTCAGATTTTATTCCTTATAATAATATGACCAAGCTTGATAGTAAAATGAAATCTCTCATTGGCTCATGCATATTGAAGGTTTTGTAATCCGGATGTTGTAATATTAAACATTTTGAATGAAACGCCATATGAGAGCATAAAAGGTCGTTACGAGCATTTACTGTTTATATGTACATATATATCATGTTCAAAGCGTGCAGACAGTACGGATTCTCAAGAGTTTCTCTCGCCATCCGTTCCTGTCAATCATCGATATTCGTAAGTCTTCTGAACAGACTCTACTATCCATACAACGCTAATGAATGTAAGTTTTTGCTGGTCGGCTAACACTGGTGTGCCCATGTGTTGGAGTTCGTAGGAAGAAGTCACTATCAAGCCATTGCTACACACCCCGAGTAAAGCTTCCGTCCAACCTGACGAACGTGGTCACCACGGGTGCACCCTGAAAGTTTCTTGGATTGGAGATATATTTGTTTTCGATTTCTTGGTAAATTTAGGAGTGGCTTTAATGCATTCCTAAGCTGATAGCCATGTTTAGCGTCGACATGAGTGAAACAGCATGAAGCCACTTCTAAAAGGTCTTTAAAGGCTTTAGATTGATCTTCTGTTTGTATGGTCGTTTGTGTAATTGTTTGTGGGGAAAAAGCTGACCTGACCCGTTGATGGACGATAGTTTTTGAGGGTTTGTCTCCGTTTTCAGAGAGCGAGATAGTTTTGGGGCAAATTATGGGAAGGGGATGGTGAATATGAGGTTTGGGGCTGTGCAGATAAGTGGAAGAGTTGGGTAGTTTTGGTGATTGTAGTGTCTGCAGATTTTTCTTGTGGGGAAGGAGCAGGGATTCTATTTTTCGCAAATCTTTTTAGCTGTCCCTTCTCCAATGTCTCTTCTTCGTTTGAGGTTTACTTGTGTTTCCATTGGTTCAGCTGGTGCTTTGCTTTCCTTTTCCAAGGGAGAGGAGGGAACCTTAGATTCATCCCCCTTTTCTGGGTTTTTACCAATTTTCTCTGAGAGGGTACCTCCGTTGGGGTTGCAGCTTCAATTTTAGATGTTGGAGAAGCCTGGGAAAATGTCTCTAGAAGAAAAAGTTCCCAGCTTCGGGTTTTTTTTTCTTGTTTTTTTTTTGGGGGGGTTAAAGGGGGAGGCTAGAGCTGGAGTTTCCTGGGAGCTACCTTTAACAGGATCAGCTTCCAACACCTGATTCTTTTGAGGTGGGGTTCTTTGGTACTGGATAGCTCCTGGAGGGAGAAGTGTCCTGATTTGGTTTTTGTGAGCAATCTTTGCAGAGGGGTGTTTCTGGTTCCCGGTCCCTTTTGTTTTCTTCCGGTGGCTGGAGTTTCTTGGTCTTAGGTTTGGAGGTGGACACCGAAACTTCCTGGGTGACTTTGGTTGTTCTTTTTTTACGAACCACCTTGGTCCATCCTTCTTCTGGGTTCGGGCTATTGATTTGTTCTTTTCGGGGAGTATGATTGGTGCGGCTGAAGTTTTTAGACCATCTACCGTTTTTTGAGGGTAATTCTTGGCTAAGTGGCCTTATTTTTTGCAGAACCAGCAGTGAGGTCGACTGCCCTCAACGACGACCATCATCTGCCAGTTTGCGTATAGAATCGTATCGGGGATTGCCGATAGCTCTTCAAACATGTCTCTCTTTAGTCCAGCTAACCTCCTGGTCATAAGATCCGTGATTATGATTGACATTGTGCGAGGCTCTACGTTTGTACGTACTCCAGGAGAAGCAGAATTTTACTCGCAGGGAAGTACTGGGCGTACTTATCATGCCTATCCAGTTCGTAATCTTCGGGGCTCTTTTGTTGGGACTCAAGGTTCCAGGATTTGCTTGTGGGCTTTCTTTTGGTTTTGGGGCCGGTTCAGTGGGCTGGGAGTCCTCGGTCTGAACACTAGTTGATCTTTTCTGACGGCCAGTCTACTCGAATCAAACTGACTGGGGGTGGTCCTTCGGTCTCTCGAGTTATTACGTTCGGTGGGGCTATTTAAAAAGATCCAGAGAACTTTTACAAATGGATGGATTCGATTCGTTTATAATGTTTTTAGCCTTTCCGGCTTTAGTTGTTCGAGACACCTGGGCAGTTTTTGGTTTAGTCGGAGAAGTAGTCGGAATTTCTTGGTTGGTTGCTGAAACTGCCGAAGTTGTTGCCGGGGTAGCCTGGATGTCAATGGCTGTCGAAGATGGATTGACCTGGTTATCCGTAGTGGTAACAACCGGCGTAGTTGTTTGGGTGCTTGTAAAAGCGACCGGCGAGTCTTTTTGTGTATGTTCGGAGTGAGGACGGTCCTGAAATATTGATAATCCAAGGAAGAAAAAGCGGTGGGGGGTGACTATCTGAGAACTAAGGGGAATGGATTCGAAAGGAAGAAAAAAAGCGCTCCTCTACTCTTGGATGAGCAATAAACACGAGCACGTAGAGAGGAAGAGGCAGAAGGAGAAAAAAGTTCAGAGGAGAAGACAAAAAAAAAAATGTAGGCAGTAACTCAGTACTGAACCAAAGAAAACAATAAGATTCAATGCTTTAAAGTGCAATGCTGCGCTGACTTCTATGCAATACTATACAATGCTATTGGATTTCTATTTATATATTTACTATTCATGGTCACATGAGCCCCAGGAGTACAATCCATTTCAACTGTTGCGTTTGTTGCCGGGAGATCCGTGTTCGACTGCACAGGTCGGTATTGGCACATTCTTCTTGCCTAACTCCTTCCCTTTTGAACTGACTCCCTTTGGAGTCTGTATCTTTTAAATGTTGATTCCACGCTTAATAACTCTGCGTTGTTCTTTTCCCTTTCGGTACATCTTGAAGAATACTTTTTCTCTCGGATTAGGATATTCATTAATAGGGATATCCCTTGATGTTTGCGTCTTCCGTTCGAGTAGTATCTTTTTGAACACGGATTTAATTTTTCTAGTGAACATCAATTCTGCCGGTGACATTCCAGATCTAGTATTAGGAATTGGCGTAATTCTAAAACCGCTCAGAAGTTGCTGCAATTTTTTCCCATTCAACTCCTCCCTCTCCGATCTTTAAGAGACCTTTATGAGTATTGATAGTAATTTCGAACATTCTTCTTCTACCTGTATTTGTAGGTAGGCATCTGACAAGTCCAACGAAGGAAAAAAAAATCCCATCATTTAGTTGGGCGAAAATTTCTTCAGGGCTTGGTAACGGGTAATTATGATTTTGTAAAAATCGAGACATGCGCTGTTTTTGTAATTCTTTTTCTTCACATAAACAATTGGCCGTTCCCATTCAAAGTAGTTTACTTTAGAAATGACCCCTAAATCTTCTAGCCATTCCGATTCCTTATTGATTAGATCTAAGGCTGCAAAAGGTTCGACTCCTTTTCGGTCTGAATACTTGTGTTGGATTTTCTTTAATTCCAAATTTCGCCTTTGCTTTTGTACACGCCCCAAGACATAAAAAAAAACTTGTGGAAATTTCTTTTTAATTCAGTTTAATTCAAAATTTCTCCGTTACTGTATTAGTACTTGTGGTGACCATATTTGGTTAGAGAACGAATTGATTGGCAGGAAGCAAATATCGAAAAAGGTAATACTTATACGTTCCGAATAAATTCGTTGTGTTCTTTAACACAAATACCGATGCTTTTTTTTTGGTTTTTCACACGAAAGAAATCTTACAGGTGAATTGGTCAAAAAAATTCAATTTCTTCACTAAAACACCACGAGCAACTTTTCTCGAAGTCAATAAACTGGGTTTACTCTCTTTTCTCCAAGTCTTTTCATTAATTATAGTAATATCTGACCCTGTATTGTGTTGTAATTTCATTTTCATATTATTAATCGTGATAAAAACAAATTTTCTTTTCGGGCGGGTTTCGTTTATCGCCACTTTTATAATGTTTGTGTTTAGGGCGTAATCTATGCCGACTTTTTTCATTTTCGTACAATGTTGAATCGAATATTGAAACGAGTAATGATGACTGAGAAGTATAATATCTACTATTCCTAGTAACGTGACCTCCAGGAGCATAATCCATTTCAACTGTTGTATTTGTTGCCTGAAAATCCGTGTTCGACCACACGTTTCGGTATCAACACATTCTTCTTACATAACACACTATCCTTAGATCTACTTATGTACTATCACCAATATTGAGCACTCTTTATTTAGGAATATATCAAAGTACACACACACACACACACACACACACACACACACACACACACACACACACACACACACACACACACACACAAATATATATATATATATATATATATATATATTGGAGAAATGTATAAATGATTGAATAGCTAGAATTTTCCTCATTCGGGGAGAGACTGTAATAAAAAATCATTTGAGTAAGCAAAAATAGTTTCGTTCAATTTAGAATAATTAAGTGCAAATCTAAAAGGAATAGAAAGTTAGATTTTTGGTCAAAGAAATAGAGTGAAAAGTTTTGAGAAGATTCACAGAATGGGTCCATAAATCTACTATGTATAGATTAGCACATCCTCAAAGAGACCAAAACAAGGTGGGAAAATGTAGCCATGTTATAGATTGACTACAAAAAGGCATATGATATGATCCAGCAAACTTGGATGATAAACTGGAAAGTGGCATTAAATCGGGAAGGCAAACTCTAGCTGAGGTGAAAATCGAAAGACACATCTTCAAGGGAGACTCACTCACGCCCTACAATTCATTATAGCAACGATATCACTCAATTACATACTTAGAAAGTGCACAGGAGGCTACAAATTTATAAAATCGCAAGAAAAGATTAATTACATTATGTTCATAGATGATAAGATATTTGCAAAAAATGAAAAAGAACTAAAGATCCTGATAGAAACAATAAAAATATACGGCCAGAATAGTAGAATTTGGCTCCGAAAAATGTGCCATACAGATAATGAAAAGCTAGAAAAGAGAAACAGAAAAAGGAATAAAACTACCAAATAAGGAAATCATTAAAACGCTTGGAGAGAAGGAAAATTACAAATACTTGGGAATATTGGAAACGGACCCCATCAAAGAGAAATGAAAGAGAAAGTAGTTAGGAATACTGGAAGCGGAAACCATCAAACAAGCGGAGATGAAGGAAAAATAAGAAAAGGATGTTTTAGAAGAAATGGAAGGGAAGTAAAGCGAGAAATAATAATATGAATGTTGCAGTGGTAGAGGTAGAGTTTTCTGGCATATCTCATCACATCAAAGACTTGACCATTATTATTGTAAAATACATCAAATCTCTTCTGATTTACCCACTTAACTCTTCATACACCTAACAACTAAAACACATAAAACACAGACCCATAGACATCGACACTGTAGAAGAAAATAACAGCTACAGGATATTGACCCAACAACGGCCAGTGTTAAACTGAGAAAATCATGGCTTCTGTGCATAGGCTCCGCGCATAGTCTATCCAAAATCCCCAGAAAATTCTCAGTTATAAAAAAAAAAAGTTTTTCAACCAATCATTTTTTTCCACAAGTAGTATTTTCGGGAACACATAAATAGGCCAAGCAGAGGTCACACGCCAGTTGAATCGCCCGCCGTCCAAAGAGCGTCACCCGACAACACCGTCTGACCAGATCAAAGCAACCGCTTATCCATTTTCTGTTTTGATATTATTCTCATGCAAAATAATGTCTGCCAGGTTGGGTGAAATCTAGTAAAATACTAGGTTTTTTTTGTGTGATTAGTCTTGGAAATAACTGCAGATTTATACATTTAACACACACACACACACACACACACACACGCACACACACACACACATATATATATATATATTATATATATATATAAACAGTTTTGAAAATCAGATTGACGTGTTTCGATAGTGGTCGAAAGTTATAAGAATGAAAATGAATTTATTAACCAAAATCGAATTCTTACAACACAAAGAAGGGAAGCGTGATGATTTATTTTTTCATTATATAGGTATGGACTGAATTATTTATGACTTTTTGTAACCCATGAAAAATAACCTACTTCACTCCATCCCATTACAACTATTCTTTTTCTAAACATATCAATTCATTTGCTTTCTCTTATTGTCAGATTTCGATCCGTAACTTATTCATTGCATTATCTCGATAGAAAAAAAATACAGAAAAACAAAGTGCGAAACTTCCTAAAAACAAAAAAAGTATTACAGAGAAAATGGGACAGGAAGTGAGGAAATGTAAGTGTTAAAATGCTTGCCTTAATGCTTAAACAATCCTTCAACTTGAGCAATAAAAACAAACATTTAAAAAAAAAACAGAATAAAACGATGTATCCTTGTATGAACATACATACATACATACATACATACATATAGGTGGTGCATTCAATAAGTTTCCAGATTGTTTTTGTACAGGCATTTAAAATTGTCATAGACTCTTGAAAATTCAGTATGTTATGAGATGACTGACCAATTTTTATCTGGACTTTAAAAGAACGATATGCAATAAAACTATGTTTTAAACTTGGAAAAAATGCCATGCGATGAAAGCGGAATCTACTGCTATGACCCAGAGACCAAGAGATAAAGTTCCCAGTGGAAGCATGCTGGCTCTCACAGACCCAAGAAGGCCAAACAAAGCTAATCCACCCACAAACTTTTGATGATCGCTTTTTTTGACAGCACTTACATGATCTACATGCACTGAGTTCCCACTAGACAGTCAACAAGGAATACTATGTTGAGGTTTTAAGGGAGTTCAGGAAAAGATTTCGTCGGAAGAGGCTGGAAACTTATTTAATGATCCTCGTATATACGAGGATCATTAAATAAGTTTCCAGACTTTTTTCGTATGGGCACTTTTATGGATAGTACACACATGAAACTCTAGTCCCCTTCGAAGTAATCTCCTCTGGCTGCAATGCACTTGTTCTACCGTTCCAATAAATTCTGGAAGGCCCCATGGAAGTCCTCTTGTGTGAGCATGTCAATGACATTCGTCACAGCCTCTTTTATCTCCTAAATTGTCTCATAACGACAGCCTGTGAGCTTAGGGAATAACCAAAAGTCACAGGGAGCAAGTTCTGGACTATAGGGAGGCTGAGGAACTGTCTTGATACCCATCTTGGTCAAATAATCTGTGACAAAGATGGAGTTGTGGACTGGTGCATTGTCCTCGTGGAAATGCCACTGACCCGATTTGAAGAGTGCTGGCCTCTTCCGATGGAATCTCTTCCTGAACTCCCTTAAAACCCCAATATAGTAACCCTAACCCTAACCCTTTGGCCAATCAACTGTGGTGTATTGACTTCCTTACTCCTCCCACACCTCTCATCATCCCTCACAGACTCCTTGCCTTCCTTGAATCTCTTATGCCACTCAAAAACGATTCATGCAAAATGCTCCAAAAGCAGTCTGAAGTATTCCATACGTTTCTTTGGCATTTTTTTTCATGTTTAAAACACAATTTTATGGCATATCGTTTTTCTAAAGTGTCCTCACATCCAGATTGCATTTTTGAAATTCACCAGCTGTGACAATCAGGATTTAGTAGGGTGTATTCCAATTGTTGCTGTAGCTGTTCATTTAAACCTAAAATCATTAAAATTAGTCAGTCATCTTATAAGATGTATAGCAATAACATAGTGAATTTTCAAGAGTCTACACCAATTTTAAATGCCTGTACAAAAAAATCTGGAAACTTATTGAATACACCACTTATATTTTAAACCTATTCATTTTGAAGCATATATATATATATATATATATATATATATATATATATATATATATATATATTATGGAGTGTACAGAATTTTATTTCGCTCACAAATAGACCAATTTTAATCATTTTTTTAAAATATAAAATCAACTAACCGGTTTCGGTCCTCCCTGATCACAGTTGATTCGAGGACAATGATTAAGAAGGAAAAGGAACAGGGACTGTGTAATGAGGTGGAGGAAAAATGCAAGTTAGGTTGAATTTGATTGCTATTTAATTCACCCCTCCCTTTCTAGTCAATTTGCATTTTTTACTCGACCTCATTACACAGTCCCTGTTCCCTTTCCTTCTTTATCATTGTCCTCGTTTTAACTGTGTTCAGGGAGGACCGAAACCAGTTAGTTGATTTTTTCTTTTTAATGATTAGAATTTGTCTATTTGTGAGCGTAATATATATATATATATATATATATATATATATATATATATATATATATATATATATATATATATATATATATTATAAATTTATTTCGCCGGAAAATATTATACCCTCCATCTCGACAGATGACTTTACATGTTAGACTTGAGGTTGCAAAATAGCAAATGTGGATTACAGTGTATATGTGTATGAAAAAAAGGAAGACTTGTATAAATTTTAAATTCTCAGACGATGGCAAAGGGGGTCAAAACAATAAAGTGTTAGAAACATTAAGAAACAAGAACAGGATGTTCATGTAAATCGACCCATCCCAATTTGAGCACAAGCCAGATCTTCCATAGAAGGTGGAATCTTCTGAATAATCTAAGCAAGTAAACAAAATGATTATCTTCATATAATCTTCATTTACTTCTAATACATATGTTAATTCTCTCAACTGATGTGGTCTTAGATTTTCTCCTTAAAATAAAATAGAATCAACATAAAAAAAATAAATAAAAAACTTTTTCGGCGACCTCCAGGCACCTTTAATTAACCCTAAAAATGGTCAAGGGGAACTAACTACTCCAGAAATCAAAACCTTAATTTTTGAACTATTATCCAAAATTCACAGAATCTCCTCCTATGCATAAATCTCCCCGTCATAATAATATCAACTACTGAATTAAATGTTATTAATTCCAATAAAACCAGGCCATTGGCCTAATGAGTAGAGTGTTCGCCAATGGTCCGAAGTTCAATCCCAGGTCGAGTCATACCAAAGACTAAAAAAATGGTACTTGATGCCGCCTTGCTAAGCACTCAGTACTATAAGGTGAGGATCAAGGGTAAAGTGGAGCAATCTTGTAAATATAGTAGCACCATCCTCTACACCTCGGTGTAGTAGCTATTAAAAATTGAGCCTTCGAGTCACCCTCGACTAAGGTCGCTAACTTTACTTTAATTCCAGTAAATATCCTCATCAATACCCCTGCTATTGCCTTGAGTCGGTGCCCGGTAATCTTTCGACGGTTGTATTTTCTCATCAGTAGACTCCACCCTTATAGATGTGTAGCAATTGTTTCCTGACTGAACTGTGAGATCCCGGCGGTTGATCTGTGGGATTCTTCCGCTCAGCATCAAGTAAAGCTCGCCGTTGACCCGACATAGGGTTCATCTACCTTACTTCACATCCACCTCGCTGCTTCCTATGGCTTCTGAGGTTTAACTTGTGTAAGAAATCCCCTTCTATTCCTTAAGTTTTAACTTAGTTAAAGTCCAAGTAATCTTTTATTTTTAAAAAGGCCAGATCAATAAAATTAAAAACTCCGTTGAAGATAGACAGTCTCCTATAGCATGGCAGACGGTAAATGAAGTGAGTAAAAAGAAAAGCTCCTGCTGAGCTAAACTAAAGGTAGCTAGTCAAGAAAAACGAATACATATATGAAAAGAATATTTCAAGAATCTGCTTGGAAAATCCCCTAAAGTTACAGATAAACCTATCTCGAAAATTAATAATCAACTAGACATCAAACTAGGACAGTTTACTCAACAAGAACTCGATGTAGTACTAAGAAAACTACCGGAAAACTGCCAGACTCGATGAAATACCACGACTTACTGCTCCGATACTGCAACCCCGTATATAACCAGAACACAATAGAAAGATGTGCAAAAGGCAGAATCCCCCTTTCCCCCAGAAAGAGGACCTCATAATTGCCAAGAACCACTGGGATATAACCCTTACTTCCATAGCGGCTAAGATTTATAATGCTCAGCAACTCCACCGCGTTCAACCAGAAATTGAGAAAATTCTTAGGAAAAATCAAAATGGTTTCTGGAGAAATCGATCCACAACATTACAAATACTTACAATCTGTCGAATCTTAGAAGGAGTTCACGCAAAAACCTCGAGACGACACTGGTTTGTAGATTTCTCAAAGGCATCTGGCTCCATGCACCGAGGGAAGACGGAGTAAATACTTCTAGCCGACGGTCGCCAACTTTACTTATATATATATATATATATATATATATATATATATATATATATACGAAGGTCGATCAAAAAGTTCTCAGCCTCACCTAGAAACAAGTATATGCCCGAACTTATTTGTTGCGCCAGCACATTACCACTTATAGAAAAACTACTACAAAATTTTCTGGTTTTGCCACAATAAAGTTGTTCCGGTATGTTGTTCTTTCTGAATGAGGCTTAGAACTTTTTGATCTCTCCTCATATATATATATATATATATATACGTATATATATATATAAGCATAAAGAAAAATTCACTTCCTTGGTGTCATTATAAATTTATTTCTGATTGTTAAACCATTTTAGATACCCTAGTCAGATTTTTAAATTTGAAGAATGTCAGAATTTATAGAGATGATGGATTAACTTCTATCCCTAATAGCAATGGACCCCAACATCAAAAATACAAAAGAAAATCATTAGGACATTTAGATATATGTGGTTAAAGATAGAGATTAGTTCTAACTTGAAAATAATTCATTTTTTAGATGTAACTCTCAATTTAACTAACAATACTTATAAACAAGTTAGTAAGGCTAATACTACATCAATATACATTAATGTTAATTCTAACCATCCTGAATCTTTAGTTAATCAAATTCCTAATGCGATTAGTATTAGAATTAACAGATTATCATCTTCTAAAAACATATTTAATAATGATAAGGAATTTTAAAATGAAGCTTTATTTAATAGAAGTTATAAAAATGAACCTAAATATCTAGAAGTCAATAGAAATCGAATAATAGGGGCAATAATATCGGAAAAAAGGGTCACAGAAATAGGGGAAACAATGGAACTCATAATAATATAAATATGGATAATAATACGGCCGACCGAAGTGTATCCCGGCCAAGTGACGCTCAGGGACTGTGCATACGCACGTGTCTCTCTATACACAGCCTGTCTAAAGTTATTATGCAAATCAAATCATCATCATCATCACATCGTGCAATCAGCACGGATATCCCTGACCCTCTATCGCCACCCCTCACTATCGTCCATTGCTTTTGGTAGTTCTTCAGGGTTACATCCTGTATCGATACCGAGCTGCTGTATGTAGGTTCTAAGGAGGTGTCCGTGGTGTATTGGTTATCGCCATAGGAAATGGACACGCCGACACGAGTTCAAACCCTAGACGAGACAGATTGCATTTCACATAGCACTAATACCCCTGGGAAAGGTATGAATCCAATAATTCTCCCTCCACCTATGGGTAAATAGCAGGGCAGACTAGGCTCTTCAGCCTTGGTGAGGCAACTAGTCTAGGAGGACAACTCTGAATTCAAACCTGTTAAACTTAAAAATTGAGGGGGTTGGTAAATATGGTATGTAGGTTCTAGCTGGTCGTCCTGCCTTTGCTCGTCCATGTGAAGGGGTCCACAAGAGTATATCCCTTATGAGCTCGTCCCTACTTCTCCAGCAGTGTCTCGCATGTCTGGTTCGTCTAACTTGGATAGTTTTCCTGATGGGTGGTAGATGGCTGTATAGCTGCTGCTTTGTTGGGTGCTGCCTCCAGGACTTGTTCAATATTGCTTGCAGCATTCTTGTGTAGTTGCCGTCAAGCCTTTTCTCCATTCGTTTAGTTAGCGTCTATGTAGTGCATCCATATAGCAGTATCGACACGACCACTACTTGGAAGAAACTACGTTTTATTTTATCTGTCAGGTCTGACTTCCATTTAACCGATAGTCAGTAGATAGCTGTCCATGCTTTTGCGAGTCGGGCGTTGATGTCTGTCTCGGTTGATGAGACACTGCTTCCTAGGTAGGTGAACTTGTCTACTAGTTTCAGAGAGCTACCGTTTAGTGTGGAGATGTCGCCTGTTTGATTAAAGCACATATATTCCGTCTTGTGTGCATTGACATGGAGGCCTATGCCAGCAGCGGCTCGTTCCAGACTATATAGCAGTGTTTCAGCTTGGGTGGGTGCATTTGCCAGAAGCACTTTGTGCGGGATACCTTCTGTTTCTTTCCTTTGTTAGCTTGAAACCGTTTTCTTTCATTTTATCAATAGATGTTCTAAGCACGTAGTCTAGACAAACGATAAAGAGGTATGGGGCTAATTGTGTCTCCTTGCAGTACACCAGCTACAATGTCGAAGTAGACTGTATCTCCATCCGGAGAACGGGCTTTTACTTTTGTGTTTCTATATAGCATCATTATGGCTGCGACGGTTTCCTTTGGTAGGCCGTACGCGAGCAGTATTTGCTCCATCTTCCCTCTGTAGATGGTCAAAGGCCTTAGTAAAGTCGACAAATACTATTGTTGCCTGTAGGTTTTTTGCGTGTACACCTAGAATTCGACGGATAATCAAAATTTGTGACGTTGTGGATCTATTACCCCGGAAGCTATTTTGGTTCTTCTTGAGTATTTTGGGTTCTATGCGGTTGCGTAGTAAAGCATTGTATAACTTGGCCGCTATGGATGTAAGGGTTATATCCCGGTAGTGCTTGGCTAATCCAAGGTCACCCTTTTTAGGGAAGGAGAGGATGCATCCCTTCGTCCATCTGTCAATTGGGTTTTGATTACATACGGCATTACAGTGTCGGAGCAGTATGTCGTCGAATTGTCTAGTCTTCCATACTTCTGGGGTTATTTCATCGAGCCCTGCTGCTTTTCTATCTAATTTTTCTCAGTACCGAGTCAAGTTCTTCTTGTGTAAACGATCCTAGTTTGATGTCCAATTACTTACTTAAAATTCTCGTGACCCGTTCATGTGTAACTTTCGGAGAGTTTCCGAGTAAATTCTTGAAATGCTTTTTCCACAGGTGTATTCGTTCTTGTTGGCTGGTAGCTTTCAGTTAAGTTTTCGCAGTGCTCTTCCTTCTGCTCACTTCGTTTACCATTTGCAATGCTATCCTAGATTTTCTATATTCAACCGAGTCTCTAATCTTATCGATCTGATTTTGTATGTATTCTGTTTGTTCTTGTAGGTATGTGATAGCTAATTCATTTTGTGCCTTTTTAAGTTTCAGGGCATTGGTATTGGTTGGGTTCTTCCTATTGTGTTTGGAGGTAGTTTTTATATCTGAACTCTTTTCCTTAACCGCTAATGTCTCCCATGGGACTCTAGGTTTAGTTCTTTGTTTCGATGGAATGCAATCTGTTGCCGCTTCTAAGTGGGCATTGACGAAATTTTCATATTCGTCATTCGGAGTATGTGTTTCTCTCTTCTCCTGTAGTGCATCGAATTTGTTTCTTAGTGCTAACGCATATTTATCTCTTATATCCCTGTTATTAAGTAGAGACCAGTCATAGTGTATAGTGGTTGTTGTTCGGGTCGCATTCTTTCGTAGGCTCAGTCGTATTTTTGCCGTGACAATTCGGTGATCGGTGGACACATCCTCGAATGAGGAGTATACCTTGCAATTCAATGCGCTATTTTTCCATTTCTTTTTTTTTTTTTATAAAGACGTAGTCAATCTATGCTTTAGTATTATTTATGTAGGTGTAGGTCCATAGTTTTCCCTCCCTTTTCTGAAAGTCTGTATTGAGGTAAGTTAATCTATTTTCTAGCATGAAATCTGTTTGATGTTCCCCATTTCTGTTTGACGAGTTTTATAGGCTGAACTTGTAGTTTACTTTTTTCCCAATTTGGGCATTCATGTCTCCATTAATGACGAGAACGTTGTGTTTCGGGATGCTACGAATAAGGGAAGATAGCTCATCCTAGAAGGTGATGAGTTCAGTTTCTTCACTAACATTGGTAGGGCTGTAGCAGGAGATAATTGTAGCTCTGGGGTTGCCATCAAAAGTAGCTACCATCATCCTTGGTTGTATTTTCTCTATGCTATTTAGTGAATTTGGGGCTCGTGGTCCTATAAGCATACCTATACCTACTATTGTAGCATTGAAAGAATTTTTCCATCCATTGCCAGTATCGTGATATTTAATATCCTCACTATGTGTGTATCTGTGTTCTGGAATGCATATTATGTCTATGTTATGATCTATGGCCGATGCAGTCAGCTCCGGTAGTTGTCCTATTCTATTTAAGGTTCTTACGTTGAATGTCACTATTTGTATTGTGCGTTGCATTTTATTAATTTTCATTTGAGCTGATTTTTTCAAAAATTGAGGCCAGGGCTCTAACCGTAGCAGGATGCGCCCCTTTATTATCTGCGCGAAGAGTGATGCGGTTTGGACAGGTGGTTTGAGTGTGGGTCATGGTAGGGAAAATCGTAACTTACCTGACAAGCGTGTGGGCATGTTTTGTAGGGTTCAGTCGCTTAACAAAAAAAAAAGCTAAAATGGCAACAAACGGTCGCTTTTATATTTGATTGTCTAGCGTGAGTAACGCAGACTCTCGCCGTTCCTATGCAAATGAGACTATGCCAGGTGTATAAAAGGAGCCGTGGAGGGAACTGGCGACTGAGTTCGAAGAAGGCGTGTTGCGTAGGCAGACACGTGCAACAGGATTGTCTGAGTCAGCTCAAAAGACCGTAACGTTATTGAAATTGACTTTCAAACTAGAATCTATTTCGGCGATATACTACTTTTCGGGAATGGAGGGCAAGATATTTGACGTCCAGCTGATTCCGGAGTTTAGTGGTGCTGCGATTGATATGACATTGTCGAGTGGGTCGAAAATATGGAACTTGTTGAAATCGACTTTTAAACTATCGTTGGCTGTTTTTATTCTCATCTACAGAAGCCACCTTTATAGATGAGCAGCAGTTGTTTCTCGATTGAATTATTCGATCCTGGCCGTTCAATCATGGGGTTCATACGCCCAGGACCTGGTTGAGCATTGCGTTGAGCCGTCAAAAGGTTTATCCGCTTGCCTTTACATACGCCATGCTGCTTCCCATTGCTGTCGAAAAAAATTCTTTCTTTTCCTTTTGTCATTATTGTCGTTGTAAAATCACTGCTGTATACTATGTGTGTCTTTAATGCAAAGACAATTTTTACTGTAATTCCAAAATAAAATTGAACATGGTTAAGAGAAGCTAATACTATTGGACTTTATTAGAACCTAAAAACGTAAGTTAATGTAAAATAGAATGTCTATTAGGACGCTAAGAAGCATAAATAAGTACCTTAATGCATAAAAAGAAATAATAGTGGACTTTTGCAAATCAAATAAATGCCAATAAATATAAAAGTTCTGAATTAACGTTTGTCAAATTTAAACTTCTCTGATTTCACTCTTAGTAAAATATTTAACAAAATTTTCTGTCTAATTGTATCGTTAGTTGTTGAGGTATTTAAAATTTACGAAAATAGACAGCTTGAAGTTAGTATCCAGATTAAACTAATATTAGCTTAAAACCTCTGAGACCTAATAAAAACTATTTTTCTCAATAATATATGTTGAAACATGAATAAAGGGAAGGATCTAACAACTGTTGAAAAAAAGAAAATGACAAAGAAAATGTCTACTTTGAAGATATAAAAGGAGGTTTGCAAAGATCATCAAACAATAAAAAAGGCTATTGAAAATATAACAGAGAACTTGAAGCAAAAAAAAAAGGCTTTAAGAACCTAATTTCTTAAGATGATCATAAATTAAAGTGAGTTATAGCAAAACAATCACTTTTGATCGTTGAAAAGGGTGGAATTAAGGGAGTCAAGAAGGACAAAAGGTATGAAATACTTTGTGAATTGGGATCTGTAAAAAATCTCCTAGACAATCTTTCACAAAAGCAAATATTTTAAGCATCAAAATTGAGCCAAGAAATAAAAGAAAATTGTCTTTTTTAAAGTAATTTTCATGGATGAATCTCGAGTCACATTTGATGGACCTGATGAATGGGCCAAAGGATGGATTTTATCCAATTCAACGTGCCAATGGCGAACAGAATGCAACAAATAGACGGTAGTGTGATAATATGGACTGGAATTGTCAACATAAGCATTATTGGATCAATCAAAGTCAATGAAGGAATTAAAATGAACAGTGCTAACTATCGAAATTCTATGGATAAGATTTTCATTGTATTCTGACGTAGAACTCAGCCGCCGGCTGCTACACCTCGTCTCTCCGGCAGTTTTGGCCGAAATAAAATCACATAGGCTTCTTCTAATGAGCTGAAGGAACCATCACTATTCGCCACGTTGTGAATTTTTTGATTCGAGCAGCGGTGCTCTATTCCCTCAGAACGGTCGAATTGTGGGAGTTGATTAGGCTTGGTTCCAGGTCGAAAGGAATCGTGATTTACAAAGAAAATAGTTATTGTCGCAACCACAAGGTCACAAAAAGAAACAAGCAACGCTTTCGATTCCTGTATAATAAAAACCTTTTTAAGGCTATTGTCTTTATCTCACCACAAAATAAATTACACAAACGCGTAGAGTACAAAAAAAATGTCACACGAGATTCAGTCTTTCAATCGGGAGTCACAGAGAGAGAAAGACGAAATCAGTCTGATTTATTCAGACGATATAAGGGAGACAACTACGGATCTTCGTTACAGACACATCGACTTGGCGGTTTGCTTTCTCGGCTTTGTTGACAAAATTATTTGGATTCGCAAAGATTCTATTTCCATCTCTTGGTTCTGATCGAACCAGCAAGATTCCACAAATGGTTTTCGCAGCGTTCGGAAAAATCTCTGTCTTTCCTGTTGACTGCTGAAAAATGTCGGTCTCTGACCATCGAAAAATGTCGGTCTCTCTCTAACTGCTGCTTCGGACTGACTGCTTATATCGAGTGAGGCGAAGAAAAGACAATTTTTGGCCCCATCCATGATTTATAATATGTAAATCGCTTTGACCACAATGCATTTTCGTTTAATCTCTGCCAGTGACTGCTTTTCAAGTGGTATTAAAAATGAATTTGGATTCTCTACTGAGTTTTCCGCAGCCATCGTCCACTAAAGTCGGCTAAACCTTGGGTCTGGATTTTGTCCTCAAACCACTTAAAATCCCATTCACCATTTATCATAAGTTTTAATTAATGAACCTATCCATTAACCATCCCGAACCCTCACCTCACTTAACTAACAAACTCAACCCCAGAAACGTTATTCCAAAAGGAAAAAAAAGGAAATTCCTTTTTTTCTCTGTATTAAAAAAACTTATTTCTGGAATTACCCTTCTATCCATTTAATTAGTAAATTCATTCCAATCCCTTAGAACCGTTAATTAATAAACTCACCCGGTGGGGGGGGGGCTCTCTCTCTCTGTCACACTATGATACTAGTCCCAGCCTCGCAGTTTCTAAATGAAGTGTGTATTTATAGACGACAATGCCCCTTTTCATCTATTTAAGTTTAATCGTGAATTAAGCATAAAAGATTTACAGGAGAGAAGATAATGGAATGGCCGCCATCAAGTCTTGATCTGAATCCGATCGAAAATCTGTGGTCAATTGTGAAGATGAAGTTATATCAAGGTGACAAACAATATAACAGCACAGCGGACCTATAGGAAGTAATTAAAATTAAGTTGGAAATTGAATCCGCTGAAGCAAAATAAAATCAACAAAAATAGATCATAGATTATTGGCTGTTATCGAGAAGGGTTACTATATTAAAATGCAAAGGATTCAAAGACAATCGTTATATAATTCTAATAATTCTATAAAATATTAATCATTTGTTTGCACACAGATAGTTTGAAATATTGCTATTTAGTATTTATGATTCTATTAACCAAATAATCCAATCTAATACGAATAACTAGCGTACATATGTATGGTTTGAAATACTTATGATAATCCCTAGTAAAAAAATTGATCAGTTCAATTTGACACATACATGGAACCCTAACAAAAACTACCACTCCGGGTCAGAGTGGATCTGGGAGTAATGGTAATGAAAGAGTAATTCACATTCCCCAAAGTTCCAGAACTGTAGCCTTACTATCAGATTCTGTTTAGTGTCATAACCAGGACACTCGGTGGGGTGGTCTTATCCCTCTGCAGAAGTACAAAAGCGTATATTACAACCCCAGCCGACAGGGCGGAATATATATATATATATATATATATCTGATTGCGTACACACAATGCTAACGGCGCCCGGTGACTGTCAGTTTCTTACCTATGTGATCATCAAACAAGTCTTGGACTCTGAGGTTACGCTCTCCTAGATTAGATCTTTGTGTGCTCTATCTTCTACATTGAATACTCTTTATTATTAAGAATAGCAAATTCCATTATATCTATTGTTACGGCTAATGTTTCAGCTTAAATTGAATTTGTATTTCAATGGTGGATAATGAAATCGTTGGCTCGGGGTAATCTTGGTTATCACAAATTTTTGAATGATTGGTGTATGGAAGAACAGATGAAAACAAGACGGCTAAATAGCAACTTAGCAAAAGACAAGTGACGCTGAGTATTCTTTTCAAATGAGAATCTAACACGCGAACAATAATATGAATAAAAGAACGAATTGAACAGATCAGATGAGAATAATATATCAGAGTGTATCAGCGTGAATGCAAAGAGTTCATAAAGCATGTGTGAAGAAAAAAAGATGGGGATTATTTAAAAACGCGCACCTATGAAGAAAGGTAATATTTCTTCAACTGAAAGTTTTAATGCGATTTGTTTCACTTTTGTTTGTAATAACAGTTCGATTTACTAAGAAAATCTAAACATCTCCACGCGTCGGAGAAAGATCAACAAGATCCTTGAAGTTAATCCCGGATGATATGATCCGAGATCAACAAGTCGTTTTTATTCTTTTACAGAGTCGCTGAAATGGTATCATATAGACATATTCGTTCAGAGTTCAGTTCAGTTCAACTGACAATCCGTTTGACTTTCGGCGCCAAACCTTCGGTTGGTCACGTGATAGCTAAAATGAAAAAGATTTCATGTTTTTAACTTCACGGGTCATTTCAACCCACCACCTCCCTCTTCTTCCTTTTTGATTCTAATAACTCCGAATCCTGTCTGCCATCAAGGCCGCTAATTATGGGAAAGGAAAGCTATGGGTGTTCCCTTTCATCTGATGCCTTCACCGCCGTCTGTCCACATACATACATATCTGTGAAACAATTATGATAATATGTGTATATATATATCTGTGTGTGTGGCGTGAAGATTTACAAGATTTCTACTCGTAGCATAAACTATGTGAGGGTCATGCGGAGTCACTAGAAATCAAACGATAAAGATCTCCTGTTCTAAACATTGGTATCAAATTATTTTTACATCTGAATTTTCACCATTTATTCTGTTTATAAATGGTAAAATGATTTATTATAATAAAATTAACTTTTATGTAAGTAGTACACACGCATTTATACTTTTGTAGATAGCATTTTTCCATACCCCAACTCTTCTTCTTTTCTCCCCCGATCCCTCAATATATTAAATGATTTTTTTCACGTTTGAATTTAAGTGACTCTTGTACGATAATGGTACCACCAAATGTACGATTGTATTATCACGTACTCGAACGTGTTAATGACTGTATCGCTACGTTTTAAGTAATAGTCGGACCATGTCGTAACCTCGCCGTGGGAAAAATGGATGAACATACCAAAACTCTGTCTTATTAGTTCACTTGCACAAAAGTTTATTCGCCACTACACTTTTTAAGTAGTCGTCAAGAGAAAGGAAGAGGGTATGAAATCTGAGTCGACTGCTTTAGGTGGATAAAAAGAAATAACATGTCATGAGGAGAAAGAGAGCTGACGCAGACCTTGAATTTTTTCACGTTTTATCCTCTAGTTTTAACACGTGGTTGTTTGCTGGTTTCGTCTTCACAGATTCGCGTCAGGTGTGAGACCCCTTCTCGGAGCCCACCCTAAAATGGGAGTCGATATCTTCGTTGGTCCTTATAGCTCCGTGGCTAGTGTTCAATTGATGTCTTTTCCTCCTCACCTCTTCTAGCCAACTAACTTTCAAACGTAAGTCGACCAGTACTTCCGCCTGGTGTCGAAGGGAGAACATATCCGTTTTCGATGGTTCTACACCTGCGCAAAAAATTTGGGATTTCCGTGTTTTTTTTTTTTTTGTTTTTTTCTAGTCATTTTTAACCTGACTCGTCCTTGTTTTGTCCATGGTCACTTCTATGTGGGTTGTTATTGGCTTTGATCCTTTCAGGTTGATACCCTTGGTAAAGATATAAACTCTCTTATCTCCCCAAGTATAGGTAAAATAGCACCACCACTGTTCTTCTACAAGAATGACTTTGGCATTGAATTACCCACAAAGGTTGATTTGCTATTAAACAAACAAACAAACAAACAAACCAAAACCTGACTTGGTCTAAATGTTGCATAGACGAGAAACTGATAAGCGCCGTTGACTCTGCGTCTACGCTATGCTAACTGATTTGTATTACAAATATAGGGCACTTTTTATTCATGAATATAGCAAACTTTTTTTTGTCCGCCGCAGGAGATATATTATCATGTTTACACATGCGCATATCATTCGATAATTATGACAACTTGGGTTATATTCAATTTTCGCGATTCCCGTATGAGCCTCTACTGTACCTTTCATCGTTTATGATCGCTAATTATGCAAATGTTAATCCGATAAAATATGGAAAACATTAAAAAAAAGAAAGATGAACCCAGTCGAATTATCAAAAATGTTCGACATAGTTTTCAATTGGCTGCCCTCAGTTCCGGGTTTCATTCTGCAAAACATTTTGCTTTTGTCTATCCTCTTATTTATCTATTGAATTGGCGGATTAGAGTCGTCTAGCCATGAGCAAAATGACATTTTATCCTCTCCGATTAAAGGATACACGTCTAATCGAGTAGAGATTAGAGTGGCGAAAATTTGAGCAGCTGATTTCATGTATTTTAGGATATTAATTTATTTTCTCTTCCAAAACCAGAAATGAGTTACTCCCTTTTTGGTTTGTGTTTCTTTGACTTGCTATATGGACAAGTCATACTGAAAGCCTCGGTTGCCACCAGATCAGCAAAGTTAACGATGAACCTGTTCAAAGGAATGATCACTTAGCAACAGCAGGTTCTGTCAATTATCTTAGCTCTGTTTACCAGATTGAACAAAGCTTAGTAAATCATAATAAAAAGAAAAGGGGAAGTTAAGCAACTTTAGCCTGCTCAGTACTTAGATGAAGGATCATTTCGATATTTAAGCAGCTACTTTAAGCAGCCCAAGACCTGTAAACCTCTCGAAGCAAAGCTTTGTAAATTACAAGTTAAAAAGCAACAATGAGTCTGGTCAGTACAAAGATGAGAGTCTGCTCGGTAACAGCTGATATTGCAAGCAAAATGAAACTTAATAAATAAGTTAAGCAAGGATGAACCTGTTCAGTTCTTCGATGATGTTCACTGAGTAACAACTGGTATTGTAAGCAACCTCAAACTTGTCCACCAGACTAGGCAAATTTTAATAAATAACAAGTTAAGCAATGATAATACCGTTCAATACTTAGATGCGTGACCACGAATAGTGTATGTATTTACCCGATCTCTCAGCATGAACAGGATGTGACAAAAGGTTCATTTTAGCAGGAGTTTAACAGATTTTAATTGTGAGTATCCCTATTTCTCGAATGTTTGACATAGCAAGGTTAAAGAGTCCTGTCAACTCTAAAATTGGAGAGGGAATAGCTGGATTCATTTCCCAAGTTTATTATCGTTATGTAAATAACCCCGTTCAGGATTTTTATATAGTCATGCTACTAAGAGAAAGAAGGAATGTACAAAAGGATGCAAAAATAATTCATCTTAAGCTCCTTGGCACTATTTTATTGTTTTCCCCCTCCATTTTTCATTTCTTCTCCTTTCCTTCCTCTATTAGATGACAGACATTCGAGTTCGCTGGACGTTCGAGGGAAGGATTTTTTCCGCATTATTTCTTCGACTGGTGAACTCGTTTTTCCGCCATTTCACCCCGTGAAGTGGAGGATGCTAACGATCATTTTATTTTCAGTTTTAGCATAAACATACAAATTTGGCACAAGGCCTCAGAGAGAGAGAGAGAGAGAGAGAGAGAAAGAGAGAGAGAGAGAAAGAGAAAGAGCTGGTCTTCACTGTCCTATTTTTAACTTTACTGATGCAGAATATACTATAATATTCGTTTCACAGTAACGTCACATTTATTCAAAAGATTCTTCTAACTACATTCACGAAAGCATACCAATCACTCCACGAGAGTCTAAACTAATTCTGTGTTTACATAGGCAGTTGAGGAGGTGGAATGATTGAAATTCTTATTTGCAAGACAAGAAACCTTTAACAAAATGCGAATAAATATATTTACTAAAATCTAAAAAAATATTCCTAATTGTTTTATCACTTTTGTTCATCCTTATATATATATATATATATATATATATATATATATATATATATATATATATATATATATATATATATATAATGATAATAAATGAATATATATTATATATATATTTAATTCATGGAAAATATTTTTTGCAACCTAAGGTTTCTTGAAGTTTATATTTATTTATTATCATTATTATTATAATAGCTCTATTATAGATATTGAGCACTCTCCATATTATATTGTACTTGGTTCGACAAATAACCACATAGTGATTTACTGACGACCAACACTCTCATAATATATATATATATATATATAGGGGTCAGATTACTGATCTCTTATAAAGGACACTTTAAGTGTTCATTTGTAGTGTTTACAAATACGAACACTAGTCTGCATTGAATTTTAAAGGGTATCTTAAAAACTAACACTTTTAAATCTTGAACCACTTAAAAAAGGACAATTGGAAGAATCATACTTTCAAGGACGCACACAAATACAAACACACAAAATTATCGCTGCATATGACAAGGGAAGAATAAAAATTAAGTTCTGACAAAATTTTACAATTCATTTTAAAGTATATCAAGTTTATATTTAATTTCTTAAACTATTACGTCATATTCAAGGGTGTTGAACTAGAAATTTTTGTTGTTGCTGTTGAAATATTTTTTCTATTCTTCCCAACACGTGTCTACATCCGGTGCACCACAACGAAAAGACTTCTTAATCCATTGGTTAACTTCTGCTACACGTAATTTATAGATTAAAAATGAAGAGGAAATAGTGTAGAATGTACAATTTATATTCATCAGGAATTCACACAATTAAACTGAAATTTAATCAAGTAAAATATATGTCTGCACAAACAATAAAGAAATATTAAAATTCGAGAATACTTCAAAGATTTACTCAACTCTGTATGAATGATAATTCTGGTATGTTCTGAACACACACACACACACACACACACACACATATATATATATATATACAGTGTGTGTGTGTGTGTGTGTGTGATGACTGTTACATCTAAACAGATAATAACCGTCTTTACCAGTTAAATTACAACTCAAATATCCTTATTAATGATAAAAATATAGTATAGTTTGGTTTCTTTGTTTAATGGCATATCTACCACCATAGGTTAATACCAAAGAAAATTTTGGAGGAGGAAGTCTCCATGGCGTAAAGGCTAAAGTGCTAGACTTCAGCCTCGAAGTGTGTTCGAACTCCAGGTGGCGAATTGTGAAAAATATACAAAATGCTTGAGATGATAAGGTCGAAAGATATCTTAACGTTGTTGGGTCATAGTAATATACACTTGTACATTTATGCCACTCTCTGGGTCAACAAAGTGACAACCCAGTGACAGGAATAGCATGATAACTAATGACTGTGCAAACTGCAGGTTTTATTTCAGAGTACCCTCTCTTGAACCCTTCTCATCAAAGAATACCTACAAGTCAACAGAGGTTTGATGCTAGAGATTCTTAATCCAGTTTTGATTTTGGAGTTAACTTCTTGAAGGATTGCAAAATGTGACTCTAAACTGCATTTGATGGTGAGGCTCATGTTCCGGAGTTTTGGGGAATGTAGAGTACACCTTCATTGCCATTACTTCCAGGTCCACTTTGACTCGGATTGGTTGTATCTGTTTGGGTGCCATCTATCGGTTAGTTCGAACTATTTAATTATTTACTCAACTTGAATCCATTTAATCGTGTGCTAACAGTTAAATGGTCCCAAGACTTTATGGCATATTAACCTCTGAGGGTTACTTAATGCCAAATCTTCTTTATATATATATAATCTAAAAGTGAATACTTTATAGGTAACATTATTTTTAAACGAACTGGAACTTACATGTCTACATACAGTTACACAATACTGGAAAATTTCACTACGTCCAATTAAGTTCTTGCTCGTTTAAAAATATTACCAGCAAACTATTCGTTTACAAATATATATATATATATATATATATATATATATATATATATATATATATAAAGTCTTTGGCATTAGATAACCCACAAGGGTTGATATCCCATAAAACACGTCAAAACTAAATAACTTGATCCATATTGCTACCTTTGTAACATATTCTAAATTTAATTCAATTGCTAGAATGATTGTTAATAACTTTAAAAAAATGTTGGACATGTAATTTAAACAATGTCATTCTTATTTCAATTCTATTTCATTACTAATAGAATAAATCATGATAAAAAGAAATGAGAAAACCATTTATCTGTAATCCTATTTCCTTTTCCCTTTCCTTCGTGTTTATCAAGTAGATTTGACTCACATCACTCTAATTTGTATCCGTCTTACTTTTGGAGCCTCAGTCTCGAATTTCAGTGAGAGAAAAGATCTATTATTAGAGTCCCCGCGGCGTAATTGCTTGCGTATTGGACTGCGACATCGTAGTAAGCGAGTTCGAACTCCAGTCACGTCAATACGTTCACTTTCAGACTTATGCCCATCGGAAAGGTATGAAACCTCTTATACTCCTCAGCCATGAGTTAGATATTACCACAACTGTTCTTCTACAAGAATAGCTTTGGCATTAAATAACCCACAAGAGTTGATATGCCGTTAAACAAAGAAGCCACACCAAAAGATCTATTCGTTTCATTCTGGTGATGACATTAAGTAATTTGAAACCACTAAACCATCCACCACTGTTGTCGGTTGTTACCAACAGGAATGGTCATCGGAATTCATTCTTTCGACATAATATATATTTATTAAATGGTAGTTGCATAGTGTTAACATGTTGGACAGCGATATCGTGATAAGTTCGAACTCCAAACACGCTATTACGTTCACTATTAGACTTATGCCTTTAGGATGGTATGAACCTTACCCCCCCCCATCAGCAATGGATTATTTAGTAGCACAATTATTCTTCTACAAGGAGGGCTTTGGCATTAGATACCCCACGAGTATTGATATGGGATTAAACAAAGAAAGCACACCAAACAATGACTATAAAAAGTCGCAAAATTCGCGCTGAACGTTTTGCGATTTTATGGTCCGTCTTCGAATTCTGCGAATCATTTAGCTTAAGCATTCAAGTTTTTGTTTTTTGTTAGTTTTCCTTAAAATCAAAGTCCAAAGTATGAAAGCTTTAAATGAAAAAAATATTAGGTTGAATTTATCGCCTAAAACGATGCCGTTATCACAAAAGCAAAAATCATAACTTAAATAAATTCCTAACGCCAAACCCAAAGGGGCAAAAAGGAAATACGAATTTTCACATGCTATGATATTGTTGGTTTGCTTGTCAATTGATTGGTTGATTTTAACAGCATGTAAAGCCTAGAGGTTAAGGAATCCCGTACATTATATGATTATATTTATATTTTCAAGTAATTATTTCGATTTAATAATGGGGGAGACCCAGTTGCATAATGATTATCTGAATCATCGTAGTATACGAGATCGAACTTTAGTCACGTTTTTACAGTCACTTTTCGACTCACAAACTTGGTAAAGGAATGAACCTGTCGAGCCCTGTCAAAAAACGTAAACAAACCAGACCACTCCTTTAAAACCACTACGTCCGGCTATGACCGGAAATGATGAAATCATCCGTAGCCCTGACTAGCAGCGTCAGCGAAGAAAGGAAAAAAATCTATCTTTTTACAACAATAACAGTGCCAATCTTTCGAAAGTCACTCTATCAAAATAAAGTGGATAATTTTCGGAAGTCTATTTCTGGCTAAGGAAGGATTGTATTACCACTGATATTTTTTTACAGACGAACTTTCTGTCCATGTGGCCCTGGTAGTGTGATACGATTTTCACTCTATTTATTGACAAGCCTTTTCAGCAGTCGTTGGCTCACTCCCGCTGGTTGGCCAGTGGGCCCTGCCCTGCAAAGACAGACTTGAGGCCGTAAGGCTTTGGCTGGGTCAACTTCGGGTGGGCTAGATGCAACATAGTCACCAGACCTCGAGCCTCGGCTCGTGCCAGACCTCCCCCTCCCCAAATCCCCACTTTAATCGACCCTCGGGTCATTGACCTTGTGTCAAGTCCTGTCTGGTAGGCGGCAGCAACAAATATGGGCTCGCCCGTTGATACGATTCTTTAGAATCCGGACTTGTAAACGAAGCTCTCAAGGCGTGATCCTACCTCTTGTGGTCGCATCTGCCTTACACCTACGTAGATATGTGAAAAGGTCCTTTTGAGGGCCATTAGAGGTCTCTATCCCGAGTGTTAGAGTATCTCTGACAGTTCTCATAAACCAGTTAAAGCAGACGGCCAGGAGGCAAATACGAAGGATAATAAGACCATCTGGTCTTAACCGTTTCGGTCGATTCCCGCTTGCACAGCGCTAAGACACGGTAGTTTTAGCCACGGTTTCCCCGTCCGTTCGCTCATTCCTTGGCTTCGCAGTTGCTCGTTCCTCTACTTCACAGTGCTAAGACACGGTAGACTTAGCCACCACACTCGCTTGCTCGTTCCTCGGCAGGGTTAGCTCCAACATTGCTGCATTTAGTCGACGAATGACTCATTGCTCGGACTAGCATCAAAACTTGAGACCACATCGACATCCCCCGGTTAAACCAAACTACTGAACAACCGGGACATCGATCATCCAGCTGTCTCTACTATCGACGACCACCAGCTGATTCTACCAACATCGACATCCACCAGCTGTCTCCACCTTTGACGACTATTCCACCAGTCATCTCTGTTATTTCCAATATGACCATAAATTGTAACCTTTCGACAAAAGGAATTATTTGTTATTACAGTTATCTCGCCTTTGTTCTCAGTATTGTCTTCCGGCTGTTAATTTACTCACACGTACAACAAAAAATAATTTGCGGAATCGACGTACCTATTGGCCTCGCAACAAACCTCCTAATTACCCCAGCTATAGGTTAATTTGTGCCACTACATTCCTTCTACAAGGATGGGCATTAAATAACACACAAAGGTTGATGTGTCATTAAACAAAGAAACTAAACTAATCCTTTGAATTATAGTCATTTATTTACCCAAGTTTCATGTAGCTAATAACCCTTAGTGAACAGTTAGAGCTTTGAGTAAATAAATAATTTATACACGGTTATATGTGTTATATGAGCGTAAGGAATGAACGAAAAACACAGTTGCAAAAACCAAGAACACGAAGGCACGTAAAAATTTTAACAATTATATTGAAAACAAAGAAGTAAAAAAGTTCAAATAACTGGGTTTGTATAAACGCGTCGATATGGAATTAAAGAAAGTAAAAAATGTCCTATGCTTAATAGTGGTAGGATTGTTAGACTTACGCGCACACGGTCAATCAGATGTTTCGAGTGCGGAGAGGAGAGGGGTGTTTGGTGATTTACAGGTTAGTCGCTTCCTTCAAGGCGAAGAGGAAAGTCTATGTGGGTGATGCGCGGTTTCGAGTTTCACCTATCTCTCTCTCTCTCTGTCTCTGTCTCTCAGAGCTGGAGTTTTAGTCTGCGGATGTCGTTTGCCTTCTTTTGATCTTCTCCGCTGTCGAGAAATTTGTCTTTTATAGCGTCTTTGTCTTCCGTTCGGATCAAATTGGGTTTTCTTTATTTTTTGCCGCGAAGGTCACGGATTGGCCGAAAAATTACTTTTAATTATTGTTATTATTTGACAAATTTCATTGACATTTTGCTATGCGCTGATCCTATGCGCAGAAACCCCTTTTTTCCATTTTGAAGAAAGTCTCATGACCGATAACATCCGGTGAATGCTCTCGTGGACGTTAGTTGGAATCATTATTTTGTGCGTACGATAAATTAGAAGAAATCTTTTTCGGTCATATAACATATGGTATCCAGTATTCCAATCAAATACAAATAGTTTTCAAACAAAACTATTTGACTCATAGATGAGACCCTAATAGGTACTACCACTCCTGGTCAGGGTGGAGCTGGGAGTAATGGCATTGAAAGGGCACTCTACTCTAATCAGAGCTCTAGAACTGGAGTCTCACCCTTAAATCCTGTTTACTGGCATACCAAGGACACTTACTTTTTGATGGGGATATTACCACTATTCAGGAGATCCAGTCTGCCAATTGGTTTGACAAACAAAAAATCCTCAAAATTCTTGGCACTATATTGCTGTTTTCTGTTTTATATGAAATTCGACAACTTTAGCCTCTTTTCTTCAGACAGACCTAAAAGATTTGAACATCTTGTCTAATCTGGAACCTAACTAAAAATATATATAAAACTGACCGTCCAGGAGAAAGGTTGAAATGTTTTTATTCTCCTAAATTTCGTCTCATTGCTGCTTGAACATCATCTCACAAAATCTATAACTCAAAAAGGGTTGCATCAAAGGTCCGTAATTTGGATAAGCAACTTGTGAAGACAATTATTGATTCATACAAAAATTTTGTTCTGTTAAATTTGACATCTATAAATTAAGTTTTTAGTCGGCAAAAAAAAATTAATTGTTTCTTTTTAGGCTTCCGTACGGAATGTGGACGTTAGCTTTGTTAGTGTCATATCCTGCCCGAGCGGAGGGGTTGGTAAATATGGTTAGCTTTTTTAGTGGGGAAAAGCGAAAACTCATAAACATGACAAAGTTTCATTGGGATTAATAGATAAGAACAAGTATTACATATGATAAGAATTATTTTGAACAGTGAAGACATTTACACATTTTCAATGTCAGCATTCTTTTTGCAAAGATATGGAAAAATCTTAACCCGAATTACAAACACCAAACTTAAGATATGGAAAATCCCAAACGACGAAATACTTTGGTGAGTCAAAATTTTTAGAATATTTTGGTACGTTCCAGTTTGTGGCACGTATACGATGTGACCTTAAGCATTTCAAACCGTGGTAATTTACTCAGCTTTTTTTTTTATTAGATTTAGTACAAAGCCGCATGAATGGGCACCAAATGAGAATCGAACTCACTCGTGCAGGTTTGCTAGTCTACCTTGCTAACCATGACACCACCAGAAGTGCCATAAGCACTTCAAACCGTGGTATGTACCCGATGTTCTTGGTCGTATTGTAGAAATTGGTACACCGACAAGTTGTGCATTGCTTCACTTGATTTGAAATTGTGATTTGAAAGCAGCACAGATGAGCGAGTAATGTAGTCTAATTTGGGAATTTATGTTCTAGAGTTTTAACTCGGCCATAACGCCGCAACCAAAACCATTTGTTTCAAGAACTCGCTCCGGTAGCAAGAACGTCGATGATTAGGCAAAATTAGGTAGGCTTTAAAACCGTAGACACCTAGGCTGTGTTCCAATCTATTGAGGAAAATCCGATGAGTAGCACTCGGAGAGTATCAGGTGAGTTTGGCATCTGAAATTCACTGTGTGGTTCTTCACCTTCACGACCTCTACAAAAGCATTCAGAGATGCAGAATTGAACCGCTCGTATTACCAAAATATCGCAAAACTTTTGACTTACCCTAGCAGCAATGTTATGAAGTAGATATTCATCAAAGAAGAAGGCACACAATGTATGGGTTCTTTTCACATAATATACTGTTTCATTAATGTACTAAATTTCTCTAACTGATTATATTGATAAAACATTATACAATAAAAATTTTAGGTTTCAATAGTTTTCCTGGTCTATCAACTTATTAATCCACGCCTTTATATATTCGAGAATCATTCAATAAATGGTTATCGTCATAGGAAATGGACACGGGGATACGAGTTCTAATCCTGGACGAGGCTGATTGCATTTCACATAGCACTAATACCCCTGGGAAAGGCATGAATCCAATTATTCTCCCTCCAGCTATGGGTAAATAGTAGGACAGACTAGGTTCTTCAGCCTTGGTGAGGCAACTAATCTAGGAGAAGGAAAACCCTGAATTCAAACCTGTTAAACTCCGCTTAAAAATTTGAACTTGTGTCATATCCTGCCCGAGCGGAGGGGTTGGTAAATAGGATCATTCAATAAATGAGAATAATTTTGACAACGGAGGAACCAATTATACATACAATATTCATTCAATAAATAAAAAGAATTCTTTCGACTAAGGAGGAAACTATTAAATTCTTTTTAATTAGGAGGGAGCTATTATATATACGAGGGTCATACAATAAGGAAAATTCTTTTGAGTGAGGATAGACCTATTCTATATGCGATAGTCATTTAATAAATCAAGAAAATTCTTTTGACTGAATAAAGACCTATATATATATATATATATATATATATATATATATATATATATATATATATATATATAGTTATCCACTGACAGATCTGTTTCGTTCTATCAGAACTCATCAGTGTGGCTAGACAGTAGCTTACTTAATTTATTAAATAACTATCGTATATATATATATATATATATATATATATATATATATATAAATTAGAAAAATCTGTTTTAAGGAGGTGGGATCAATCATATATACGATGATCCTTAAATACATAAGGAAAATTCTTTACAGTGAGGAGGGACCTATTATATACGATGATCCTTCAATAAATAAGGAAAATTCTTTTCAGTGAGAAGGTACCTATTATATATACGATGATCCTTCAATAAATAAGGAAAATTTGTTTTAGTGTGATGGGATCTATCATATATACGGTGATCCTTAAAGACATAAGGAAAATTCTTTTAGTGAGTAGGGACCTATTATATTATATATACAATAATCCTTCAATTGATAAGGTAAATTCGTTTTGGTGAGGAGGGCCGTATCATTTATACAATAGTCATTCAATAAACAAGGAAATTTCTTTTTAGTGAGGAGAGACCTATTATGTATAAGATAGTCATTCAATGAATAAGGAAAAATCTTCTTCGTGAGGAGGGACCTATTATATATACGATAATCCTAAAATAAATAAGGAAAAATCATTTTAGTGAGGAGAGGTCTCTCATATATTCGATAATCCTTCAATAGATAAGGTAAATTCGTTTTAGTGAGGAGGCACTTATCATATACAGGATGGTTCTTCAATAAAAAAGGATAATGCTTTTTAGTGAGGAGGGACCGATTATGTATACGATGATCCTTCAATAAATAAGGTAAATTCTTTTTAGGAAGGACCTATCATATATACGATGCTCCTTCAATAAATAAGGAGAATCGTTTTCATTGAAGCAGGACATATCATATATACGATAATCCTTCAATAAATGATGGGGATCGTTTTGACTGAAGAGTGGTCTATCATATATAAGATGATCCTTCAATAAATAAGGAAAATTCTTTTTAGTGAGGAGGGACCTATTATATATACAATGAATTTTCAATAAATACAGAAAAAATCTTTTTAGTGAGGATTTACCGAACATATATACGATGATCCTTCAATAAATAAGGAAAAGTTGTTTTAGTGAGGTGTGACTTATTATATATACGATGATCCTTCAATAAATAAGGAAAATTTGTTTTAGCATATCAACCCTTGAAGGTTATGTAATACCAACTCTTGTTTATACATATGTATATATTTTTAGATATATATGATCCGTAAACGCATTGTTTGCGGATAACATTCTAACATGAATAATTATATTTTGTATTAATCCTTTTTTGCACACAGTTAAATGGCTTCGAGTATTGGTATGGAACGCCAACAAATCAATTTAACGTCAATCATTTGTTTGCAAAGTTTATTGGGTAAAAAGTTCTATTTGGCCCCAAAATGGAACCCTAATAAGAACAACCAATCCGAGTCAGAGTAGACAGGGAGTGATGACAGAGAATGGCTACTCCCCATTCCACAGAGCTGCAGGATAAGAGCCTCATCATCAGATGGTTTAGTCTCATATCTATGACACTTGTTGACGTTAGTGGGGGGGGGGTCCAACACTGATATTTCTATTTAATGTTAATCAATTGTTTGCACACTGTTAAATGATTTCAAATATTTCTGTCAAACACAAATAATTATATTTAGCATGATTCATTTGTTTGCACTCACTTCAGGGGTTTCAAATATTGTTATTGATTGTTAACAATTCAATTTAATCATCGGTCGTTTGTTTGTACTGAATGAAATGGGTAAACAGTTCTATTAGATGGGACCCTAACAGGTACCACTACTCCGAGTGGATATGGGAGTAATGATAATGAAGGGATACTCGACACTTAACAAAATGTTAGGACTGAAACTCTACCATCAAATACAATTTAGTGTCATAATCAGAACACACGTGAATATGAATACATGATACTAATCATAGATGATCATGCTTACATATACGGGGAATTTAACCCAGAAGAATATAGTTTTATGGTATCAAGTACACATCAAATGCAAATAATTTTGAAACAGATTTATTCAACTGATAGATGGAACCCTAATACCTACCACCGCTCCGGTGTCAGAGAAAACCTGGAAGTAATGGCAATAAAGTAGAACCACTTTTCCCAGATCTTCAGTTCTAAGAATCTGATTCATCGATTGATTTTAACAGCATATCAACCTGTGAACCGAATAGCGAGTCTGGAGTTTGAAATCGCTTACTTGCCATTAAACAAAGACACCAAACCAAATAATTTTTAATCAGATCTATTTGACCAGTAGATGGGACCCTTACAAGTATTACCATTTCAGACCAGAGTGGACTATGGAATAATGGCAATTAAGGGGTATCTTATAGATTTCTAGAATTGGAGTCTCGCCATCAGATGCAGTTTAGCGTCATACTCTGTACAACCCTTTTTTTTGGGAGGGGGAGGACTTTTCATCAGTAGGGGATACAGCCAGCGTATTCTAAGCAAAGTAATTGATTTGTTGTTGTTTTTCTTCAGGACCTTTCTTTATTAACAATGTCAATTAATATCTTTAATTTTTTAATTCTACTTGCTTTTTCGGTTAAATTCTTTTTTTTAAGTTGCTCTTAAAAGAACCGAGAAAAGATACCCATGATACTACTAGCGTGTGAAAAACATTAAAAAAAAAACAAATATGGCACCTACAATGTGAGACAAAGGTATTAAGTGTTATTCGAACTTCTCTGCTCTCGTAGCTGAGATGGTAAAGCAGCTAATAGGATATTAAAAGCAAGCTTTGTCGTGGCCGAAGAAGACGTGAGTCCGGCCATAATTTTAAAAATTGTTTATTATTTATATATTTCATTGTTTTGTATAAATTCGCGGTTCATTTCAGCATAGTCTTTCCCTTGTAAACAGATTTTTTAAATAAAATACTTTTATGAATTTAAAAGATCTTTTTTAAACTTTAAATTCGGTAAAAAAATTCAATATTTTTCGAAACTGACAAACCGTGAACCAATCAAATTTTGTTTTAAAAGAATTTATCTCGAATTTTTATGGCCAGGCCCAGTCCTTCACAGGAGCAAAAAAAAAAAAAAGGTTTGGTTTTTTTTGTTTAATGGCATATCAACCTTTGTAGGTTATTTAATGCCAAAGCCATTCTCTTAGAAGAACAGTAGTGGTACTATTTAACCCATAGCTGGGAGGATAAGGGGGTTCATACCTTTCCCAAGGATATTTGCCTGAAAGTGAACGTAATAGCACTACTGGAATACGAACTCGCTTACTACGATTCCGTAGTCCATCTTTTAAACCATTACACCACCAGGACCCACCCACAAGAGCAAGTAGAATTGATAAGATGAAGAATTATTAACAAACATTTGTTAAAAAGAAATAAATCCATTTCTTTTCCCAGATTCACATGATTTG
Organism: Sepioteuthis lessoniana; assembly: GCA_963585895.1. NCBI lineage: Eukaryota > Metazoa > Mollusca > Cephalopoda > Myopsida > Loliginidae > Sepioteuthis > Sepioteuthis lessoniana. The sequence continues at coordinate 851,936 of OY757909.1, forward strand.
ATGCGATGATTGAAACTAAAAATTAAAGCGGATTTAAAAATGTTTTGGTATTTGACCAAATCGCAGAGTGAAGAAATAAAACAGTGAAACATTTCCGGATGTTGTTTAAGATATTTGAAATCAGTTTTAGGAAAACTTTCTCACAAAATCTGATAAATCACGCCCTCAAGAAATAATTACAGACAAGTGGACCATTACAGAGACGATGTTTTAAAGGACATGTTTATTGTTACTATTAAATGCGCTGTATGTGTGTGAAGGATAGAGAATACACTGACTGTATCTTTTGGAGAGTCCTAGATATGACAATAAACTACATCGGATGCTGAGGGGTAAGTTCTGGAGCTCTGGGGAGTGTGAAGTATCTCTTCATTTCCATAATCCCCAGGTCCATTCTGATCTGCAGTGCCCCATCTGACCTGCAGTGCCCCATTCTAATCTGTTAGGGCTCCATCTATAAGTCACATTGAATATTAGTATTGGATAACAATACTTGACGCCATATAGAATAGTTACATGAAGCTATAATTGTTTACTAAGTTTTATTATTATTACTAATTATTCGATTCCATATAACTGTGCAAAAAATGACTATTATTATATAGAAATAAGTACGTGAAACCATATAATAATTTGTATTAGATTAGAATACTTGAAACCATAATACAGTGTGCTAATTATTCGTTTTAAAAAGGAATATTTGATATCATATGACTGTGAGCAAAAACTCTAAAAAAACATTACACAAAAATGTAAATATAACTGTACCATGAACGCGATTTTTTAACCTGCAGGCACAAAATAACTCAAGACAAGTTGGTTGGTTGTTTGTTTGGGTTTTATGGCATATCAACCTTTGTAGGTTATTTAACGCCAAATCCATTTTTATACAAATAATCTGTTCTATTTCAAACGATTCAGTTTAGCATTATTACACTGTTTAAGTGTGAAAAACATTTCTATTTCAAGCTATTCAGTTTAGTCAAACAGTTCTAATTCAAACAATTCAGTTTAGTATCAGTATAATTTTTGTCTACACACAGTTAAATGTTGAAATAGTTCTATTTCAAACCATCCAGTTTAGTATAAGCATACAGTTTAAATGTCAAAACAGTTGTCTTTCAAGTAATTCAGTTTAGCATAAGTACGCAGTTTAGTTCTATTTAACCCATAGATAGCACCCAATCAGGTGCTACCACTCCGGGCCAGAGTTGATCTGGGAGCGATGGCAATGAATGTGGTACTCCGCATTCGCCAAAGTTCCAGCTTTACAATCAGATTGTTTTGTGTCATAATTGGGACACTCAGGGGTGGGGGTGGGGGTCTTACCCTTCCGCAGAGGTGCAGTTGATATATTCTACAACCCCAGCCGACTGGGCAAAAGACAAGTTGGGCTCAGTCGGCTGGGGCTGTAGAATACACCGACAGCATCTCTACTGAGGGGTAAGATCCCCTCTCATAGAGTGTCCTAGATATGACACTAAACCATCGGATGGTGAGGCTCCAGTCCTGGAGAATGTGGAGAACCCTTTTATTGCTATTAATCTCAGGCCAGGGTCGAATTTCTTGGTTAAATAGAACTGTTTAACCATTTCTCTGTGAACAAACAAATGACTGATGCTAAATGTAATTGTTAATGGTACATTGCAATACTTGAAACCATGTAATTGTGTGCAACAACTGAATAATTGGCATTAAATAGCAATACCAGAAACATTTAACTATGTGCAAATAAAACTATTAGTGTTAGTAATACTTGAACCCATTTCACTGTAAAGCAAACAAATTGGTCATATAAAATAGAATCGTTAGTGTTAGATAGCAATACATGAAAACATTTGATTGGACGCAAACAAATTAGCTCTTACTTTTTAAGAGTAAAAATTACTTACAAACTATTCACTTAAGATTATCTAACAGTGTGCCAACAAATGATTGATGCTAAAATGAATTGTTAGTGTTATATAGCGATACTTGAAACCATTTAACTGTGCTCAAGTGACTGAATAGTAGTGAATAGAGTTATTAGTTTTAAATAGCAATGCTTGAAATCACTTCACTGTGTGCAAACAGATAATTAATATCAAATATAATTTTTAGCGTTGAATAGCAATGCTTGAGACCATTTAACAGTTTGCAGGCAATAACAATACTTAATTGTATGCAAACAAATTAGTTCTAACTTTTTTAAGAGTAAAATTGCCTACACACTATTCATTTACAAATCATTTATGTACAACCATTTAACTGTGTACAAACAAATGACAGATTTTAAATTGAATCGTTTCATAGCAATAGTTGAAACCATTTAACTGTGTGCAAATAAATTAACTCTGGTTAGGTTAAAATGTTACCTAAAAAGTATTCGTTTACTGATCATACATTTGATATGTATAAACAAGATTTGGCATAAAGTGACCTACAAGGATTGATTTGACATAAACTCTAACCCTAACCCAACTCGGAGTGGGAATACTTGTTAGGCTCCTATCTAGTCGAATAGAAATATTCAATGATCTTCTATACATGAAACTATTTAACTCTATGCAAACAAAACTTGGTATTAGATAGGAATGCTATTTAATGTTTACGTTAAATTGGAAATGTATATGACAGTCTTTTCTTTAGTCTTATTTGGTTTCTTAATCTAATGTCAAAGCCATCTTCGGAGAAGAACGGTTGTGGAATAATTTAACCCTTTGCTGGAATAATGACGGTGTTCATGCCTTTCCCGTGAGTATTAATCCGAAAGTGAACGTAATAGCACGACTGGAGTTCGAACTCTCTTACTACGATGTTGCAGTCCAGCATTTTTGCCACTACGCATCGGGAACTACCCCCACAGCCTTTTCTGTCTCACGGCTCAACCGGCATAGCTGAGTATCATGACAACGGATCATGAGACTCCAGTTCCCGATACTTACTAATTGCTTATCAATTCAGCTCGTTTACCCTTTCTGTAAGAGAGACAGCCTGCACAAACAGGGAACCGATAGCTTAGGTTGGCGTACCTCACCGCTGCGCAGCGAACGAACGGACAGGGAAACTGATGGAAATGGTTAAGAACGGCTGGTCTTAGAGTCCTCTTCGTGTTTGCCTCCGGGCCGTCTGCTTCGACGTGTTCGTAAGAACCGTCAGAGATACACCAACCAAAAGAAGGATACTTCTAGTGGTCCTTAAAAGGACCTTTTAGTATATCTTTGTTGAGGTAAGGCGAATGATATAGGATTACGCCTTTAAGAGCTTCGCTACGAACAAACGCACTAGCCGCCCTTATTTGCCAATGCCTCCCACCTGACAAGGCTTGACACAAGGTCAATGACCCGAAGGCCGATTAAAATGGGGATTAGGGGAGGGGAAGGTCTATGTTGCTCATCGACCCACTTAGTGCAATGTGAGCCTGACGAGCCAAGCTTGTCCCCAGGAGTGATTAATGCGGCTCCCCCACTCGAGGGTGGCCCAGCCGAAACCGGGGGCCTTACACAAGATCAATGGCCCGAAGGCCGATTAAAGTGTGGATTAGGGGAGAAGAAAGCCGGGCAGGAGCCGAGGCTCGATCCCGGCTGGTCTATGTAGCTCATCGGCTCACTTAGTGCAATGTGAGCCTGATGAGCCAAGCTTTTCAAAAGGAGTCACTACTGCAGCTCACCCACTCGAAACTGGAAGCCCTACGGCTTCAAGTCTGCCATTGTTACTTTTCGGAACCTCGCTCTGAACTAAAGTCCAGAACGGACTCCGGGGTGCTCGATATTTGTCGCTGCCTCCCACCAGACACGACTTGACACAAGGTCAAAAGCCCGAAGGCCGATTAAAGTGGGGATAAAAGGGAGGGGAGGTCGGGAACGAGCCGAGACTGGAACCCTGCTGGTCTATGCTGCTCATCGGTTCACTTAGTGCAATGTGAGCTTGATGAGGCAAGCAGTTTCACGAACCCAAATGTGGGTCCGGGCACTTATGCCAGTTTACGGCTTCAACTAGACGCTCGGTCTAGTGCCGTACATGGGTGACAAAGGAGACAAAAGTGCAGCTCGCCCACCCGAGGGTAGCCTAGTCGAAACTAGGTGCCTAAAGGCCCCAAATCTGCCATTGTTCCTTTTGCAGAGCCACGCTCTGGACCGAAGTCCAGAACGGACTCCGGGGTGCTCCGGACTGCTGATAGTAACCTTGTCTATACAGGTTGATTGCTATGTCACACTAATAGGGCTGCGTAGACATAAAGTTCGTCTCTAAAAATAGAAGTGGAAATGCACCCCTTCTTTAGCCTGTGATAGGCTTCGAAAGATAATACACTTTATTTTAGTAGAGTTACTTTTAAAAGAAGGGCTATATTAATGTTGTAAAATGTAAGCTATTCCCTTTTTTTAGCCGTTACGGCAGGTCAGGGCTATGGAATGTTTCATCATTTCCGGTCGTAGCTGGATGACGTGTTTTTAAGGGTTTGAGTGATCCGATTTGTTTACGTTTTTCGGCTGGTCACAACAGTGTTTTGACTTTGTGGTTTGGGTCGATCGTGATAGGCTCTAACACATTTCGGTGGGACTACGTTTATCGTCTGGCGCCGGGACTCGAGGATTTTTTGAAACCGCCGAGCCTGTGTTGACTGCGTCTCAGTAGACGGACCCACATTAAAAAAGGCCTTGTGCCGTGCTCGCGGATACGTGGGGCACCCAGCAAAATGACCGTCAAAACTATTCAGCACGCTAGGCATATTCTTACACATTTAGCCAGAAGAGGTAAGTTATCTCTTTCACCACACAGACATGTATATATGTGGGGAATGATAAAAAAAGGTTTCATTAGAAATAAAACAAATAATAAAATACGAAAAAATATCTAACAATTCTTCAGCGCCAAAAAAGAACAGTTTCTTTTGGTCTTGCCAACCCACTGAGTAGATGTGCATTTGGCAGCCTTTCCAAATTAATAGTCCCATACAATAATAATAAAGAGGCTAAAAGAAAAAATTCCAATGAAAATCTCACATATATCCATTTCAAGTGCAAATTTGGTAGCTTTGTTTGAAATTACCAGAAAAAGAATTATTAAAAATTTATAGATCAGAAATGTGTGAATTGGGAATGCGTCTTTTATTTACAAGATCCAATAACTTGAAGTTATATAAGTAATTTTGAATATGTTGCATCACGTGGCATATCCAAAAAGTATTGAGACTAAAGATGTATTTTTTAGATCAGAAATGAACGATTAATGAAACGATGATTTTCTTTAAAATAGTCCTCCAGGTATTCATTACATTTATTCCAATGAGTTTTCCATTCGTCGAAAGGCCTCTACCCCCCTCTTTTGATATAATGTCAGGCTATGTCATAGTATTTATTTCAAAGTTCTACACAATTGTAAGACTTAACTTGAGATAAATGTTCAATTTCGGAAATAATAAAAAGTTGCAAGCAAGCTAGATGTAGATAGTATGGAAGGTGCTATACTTCAACAAAAATTGCTATTCAGAAAGTATCGAGACTGTCTTATTTTTTTAAAGATTTACACCGACTCGACTAAATAAAGTCTAAATATCAACATAATATTATATAAGTTGTTCAGTTGTGCAAACATTATCATTTGAAATTTGATTTTTATTTAGAAAAGCTTCAGTCTTTAAACTTTTTTTTAGTTCATTTTTTTTTGTTTTTGTTTAATGGCATATTAACCTTTGTAGGTTCTTTTAGACCAAAACTGTCCTTGTAGAAAAATAGTAAAGATACTATTTAATCAATAGTGGAGGGAAGAAGGGAATTTCGTAATTTTCCCCAAGGTATTAGTTCGAAAGTGAACATTATAGTACGGCTGAAGTTCGAACTCACTTACTATGATGTTGCAGTTCAGCACATTAACCGCTGTGCCGCGAGGACACCCTCTTTATACTTTTTAATCATCCCTTTTTTTCTGAGGATTAACTTTAATATAATATCTCCTGAATATTTTATTTATGTTAGCATATTGATATATTTGTGAATCGTAGAGTTTTATATATATATATATATATATATATATATATATATATATATATATATATATTCTAAAGTTTCTTTACACAGAGAGAGAGAGAGAGAGAGAGAGACAGACAGACAGACAGACAGACAGACAGAGAGACAGAGACAGAGAGAATGATCATTAGGTAATGCAGATAATAGAGAGTTCCTTGACTCTCAATCACCACCTGTCTCCCTTATCTATCGCTCCTGCTAGGTCATCTAAACTTGATCCAGTCTCCGTAGCGATCTTGTGGAGTTACCATCTATTTTTTTCTATGCGTTTCGTTAGCACCAATGTGGTGCATCCATACAATAGTTTAAACACAGCTGCATCTTGGAAGAAATCCCGTTTTATTTTATCGAGTGGATGATCGATGACCTGTCTGTATTAGTTTACATCTTCGTTTGGCGTATGCTGACATCACTTTCAGGAGATGAGATATTGCTGCCGAGGTATGTGAATTGGTTTACTAATTTCAAAGGTTAATCACATGGAGTGGAAATGGCTACTTCTTGTTTGAAACACATGAACACTGCTTCTTGCGTTTACGTAGAGACCAATTACTCCTGCTGCTTGCTTCAGAATATGCCACAGGGATTCAGCTTGGGCAGGTGTATTTGCTACAAGCGTAAGAACATCTGTGTAGTCAACGTGTCAGAGTTTTAGCGGGATATCGTCTGCTTTTTGCCTTTTTTTAGAGTGAAATTATTTTTTTTATTTGGTCTGTTAATATTCAAAGTACGTAGTCTAGTCAAATTATGAACATATATAGCGAGAGCGTATCTACTCACAAGACCTCAGTAAAAATGTCGAAAAAATTCTAATGAGTGAACCATTGCTTTTGTGTTTTTGTAACGCATCAATTATAGCAGTAATTTTCTTTGAGGAGACTATATGCCAGTAGTATTTGCTCCAGATTTCCTCTGTATATAGAATCGAATGGCGTGTAGAAATCTACGAAGTTGAGTTGCCTCGAGAATTTTTGCATGTATCCCTTCGATGGTTCAATGGATAATCAGAATCTGTGAAGTTGTGGACCGATTCCTCTAAAAGACGTTCTGATTTTAACAAAGAATTTTTATAGATTTCAAGTTGTATATAGTTGAGAAGCAGGGCATTATAAACCTTAGCCGCGATAGCAGTGTGGTTCTTATTGATTTCGAATCACCTTTCAAGAGGAAGAGAAAGATGTGCCTTTCGTCCATTTCTCTTTTGTATTTTGATTATTGACTGTGTTTGCATAATCGAAGTGTGTCGACAAATTTTTTTGTCTTCCATATTTCAGGAGGGATTTCGACGAGGTCAGCAATTTTTCTGTTTTTAGATTTTTTTTTTGTTTTGTTTTTGTTTTTCACTACTGCGTCAAATTCTTCCTTCCACAACTCTAAAGATTCTCAAAATTTGCCACGAATTAAATAGCAGAAGCAAAAATGTAATCTATTCAAAGAAATGTGTTTGCTGTCAAAACAATATGTTGGAAAGTCAGTTTTCATACTTATTTTCGTTTAACATTTTTCATATCTTAAAAATAAATAAAATATCTTAAAAGAAATTTTCGATTACTATAGTATTTTTTTTATCAAATAGAATATTTATATTCAGCCTGTGATCGAATACAGACTTTAAGTCCTCCCACCTTTTTTAGAGGAACAATTATCGAAATAGAATTATTTCTCTAATAATCTAAAAGAAAAAATATTTTCTATGAACTGAAAGTATTAAAAATTCTGAAAACATTTTTAAAACTTAATATTCACATTTGGGGCACTGTTTCTTTTTTGTTTGTTTGTTTGTTTGTTTTTGTGTGACGAAAGCTTGCAATTTAAAATTTTCTTCTTTTTCCATTCACACTTGACTTTTATCTTTTTATCATGAGCAAAATTAAATAGCCCCCGCAAACATGGGCGTAAAGTTAAGTGACCTGAAAAAATCTGAAAGTTTTTTGATGATATTACTGATGCCTTATAAAATTCGTTAATTAATAAATGAACACGAAAATTTCATTAAAATCGGATAATTCTCAGATATTTGTGGATTTTTTTCAATCAGGTTTGGTGATTTGATACATTATGAAATGTCAATGATATTCATGTTATTAGAACCTAATTCATTTTCATTAGAAAACTATGAGCGAGGAAAATGTATCTTTTTTGAAAATTTAGTTTCCTTTACAAGAGGCAAATGCGATGAAATTAGTTTGGCAAAAGTTGCTTCCCTTTGTAGAGAAGCGACTCAAACAGTATTTCCTCAACACTTTCCCGGTGGTTTTCGATCAAGAATATATTTCAATATGTATATATTGAATAAGTATAGATAAGTAAAAGTAAAGATGAAAGTATGAGGAGGGAGGAGTCATAAGAAGGAGAGACGGAAAAGAAAGAAATGAAGAGATTGAGATATATGTCAGAATGGTGGAGGCAGGGGTTTAAGGCGTGTCGCGGGGCCAGTACGTGAATGCGTCGATCTGGCGAACAGGTATTAGCTGTGTTGTAATGTAGTGATTGACAGAGGACTGGACAAATGACAGAGACAAGTGGATAAATTTAAATTCAGGTTTTATTAAGCGAATCTTACACAAAAAGTGTATAGATGTCGAAATCATGGTTGTTGTATCACGTCGGTGTAGTCTCTGTTGGGTGTCGAAAGTCTATGTTGTAGGAAGTTTTAGACTCAGTGGTCTATTAGTTTGTGGCGACAGCGCGTCTAGAAGGTGAGGATGGTCTCTGTGCTTGGTGCAGATATTAGGTGCTGCTGTATAGTCAGGTTGTTGATGTTGCTGGAGATGGTCAATGATGAGGACACATTGGTTGCGAAAGCTGGATAGTCAATGTCCCGGTTGTGCAGTATTTGGTTAACCGGGCGTGTGTCGATGTGGCCTCGAGTGTTGGTGCTTGTCCGAGCAGGGGTCGCTCGTAGACAAGGTGATGCGAATACTGTAGTTTGCTTGCGTTGGGACGGCTGCTGGGTTAAGCTGGAGCTGGTTTGCAGTTGGTGCTGGTACCTACGTCATCGTCTCATTGTATCAGCCAGGAAGGTGTAGTGAGGAGACCAAAAGCGATCTCGGAAGACTTTCTGAGGTTAGCTCTAAGAAGAGCTGTTTGAATGAGAAAGGCAGCTGTGACGGGTCTGGTTGGCTGCGCTGGGCCTGCGGCTGGGAGTAAGACGCAGACCCCACGTTTGGCAGCTTGGTTTGGTAGTGAGGCCACAGACCCCATACTTTTGGGAGATGAAACAGATCCTACCTCTCCTCCGGGGTAAGCTCGGCTGCCAAGTAGCGATATTTGTCGTTGCCTCCCACCAGACACGACTTGACACAAGGTCAAAAGCCCGAAGGCCGATTAAAGTGGGGATAAAGGGGAAGGGAAGGTCGGGAACGAGCCGAGACTCGAACCCTGCTAGTCATTGACCCACTAAGTGCAATGTGGATCTAATGAGTCAAGCCGTATCACGGACCTAAATCTAGGTCCGGGCACGTATGTCAGAATATAGCTTGAACTAGACCGTGAGGTCTAGTGCTATACAAGGCGTGCAAACGGATCTGAAAAAGCAGCTCGCCCACCCGAAGGTTTCCCAGCCGAAGCTGGGGGCCTATTCGGCCCCGAGTCTGCTCTTGGTTTCGATCACCCATCCGGCACGAATGCCAGACGGCCCAGCCAAAAGGCCGAGAAGCGATGTTATTTGTCACTGCCTCCCACCAGACACGACTTGACACAAGGTCAAAAGCCCGAAGGCCGATTAATCGGGTGCCAAGTTGTAATTTACAAAGCTCTTTGCTTCGATGTGGCACAAGGCCGAATGAATGGGGCGCCCAATGAGACTCGAACTCACTCGAGTAGGTTTGCTAGTCTAGCTTGCTAACCGTTACACTACCAGAGGTGCCCTTTTTTACACTACCAGAGGTGCCTGTCGGCTGCCAAGTTGAATTTTGGTTACAATCTGCTGTGTTTATATAGCGTTGAGCGCTACCATACTGCTGGGCCGAGTGATATGTTTCTGTACACAGGAAGTTCCGTTATTAAATATTAGTAATGATGACATACTTCCTTATACTTTGAAGAGGAACTTTTAAATATAATATTTTTATCCTGTGTCAATAATTTTGTTTCCGAAAGGCTAGCAGAATTAATCCCTTTCGAAAAATAGTTCGTGTGTTAGTAAAAGAAGTTCTCTGATAACACATGTATAACGTTTTGTTATCTGACGTCACGGGTGACTCAGCGTTTTTCTAAACTGGGGATTTTTGTTATGGTTGATGGGGCAGCTACGGTAGACGTATCCCATTTCATCAAAGACTTCACCAAACTGAGATGGAATATCTAAATGAAAAAAAGAAAACTGTCAATAAGTTAGGAAGCCTAATAAAAAAAACACTTCAACTCCTTATCTGTCATCTTTAATAACACTGGTTTACAAAGAAATTGAGGCAAGCACAAAAATACCCGTTTTTTTACCTAATTTGAGGGTGCTGAATTCAAATTTGAAATCCGTTTTTACTCATCACCTCTAGTTTTTTAGATATGCATAGTGTGCATTTTGTGCATATACGGTACATAAAGGCGTATATGAATTCAGGGTTAATTCTAATATTGTGAGACTTATGGCTTATTTTTTAGTTATTATGCACTAAATGTAAGTGATAGCGTTACATTATATATATATATATATATATATATATATAGTTATATATCGAGACGGATTTTGACAGTTAAGGCAGCAGGTCTCAATCCACATTCTGGCAGTCATTGGAAGAGGTTGTCTCGCAGGCGGCGCAGGAGGTTGGTGTCCCTCAACTATCGTGTTACACATCTTTTGGGTTACTAAATATTAGTATTACATTTTCAAATTCACATTTAGTTTTACTTTGTTATATTTTTAGATTCTCTAATGGCTTCAAGCACGTCAAAATGTCGAGAATGCCTCAACAAGGCCAATTCTTTCTGCTACGTGTGTGGGGACTTCACAACAGTTGCACAGCGTCGAACCATCACTTCCCTCCTCAGAAACGCCTACTTTCACTATTTTGACAGTAAAATTGGTGATCAGGACAAGTCTTTGGTCCCACACATCTGTTGTTAACCCTGCTACAATGGTCTAACTGCATGGTTTAATGGCAAGAAAGCGGCTTTCAACTTTGCAGTCCCGGTGGTTTGGAGAGAGCCGCGAAACCACGCAGATGATTGTTATTTTTGTTTAACTAATATAACTGGTTTCAATGCATCTTCTAGGAAAAAGATCAAATATCCAAACCTTCGATCTGCTATGAGACCCGTTCCCCATTCAGATGATCTTCCTGTACCCACACCTCCAGTAAATAAAGACCTTCTTTCCTCATCAGATGAAGAAATGCATTCAAGGGAGGATTCTGCCGAGTCAATATCTTTGGAAGATATTGAGTCTACATATTCAGGAACAAGTGGCAATGAGCCACACTGGATCACGCAAGAAGACCCGAATGATCTTGCTCGTGATTTGTATCTGTCAAAACAGCAGTCAGAGCTCTTGGCTTCTCGGCTTAAACAGTGGAACCTAGACCAGGAAGATGTAAGGATCACCAGTTTCAGGAATCAAAACAAATAAGGTCATTGGTCTTCTTATGGGTATGCAAGCGGACTTCACAAAGTACTGTTGTTTTCTCTGTCTCTGGGATAGTCGAGCTGTATCCCAGCATTACAAGCAGAAAGACTGGAGGTCTAGAAGCACTTTTGTTCCTGGCGAACACAGCCTCAAGGAGAATCCTCTGGTGGATATGAATAAGGTGCTTCTTCCTCCTCTTCACATCAAGCTTGGTTTGATGAAGAATTTCGTGAAGGCGTTGCAAAAAATGGTACTGCCTTCCAACACTTGTCTACTGTGTTCCCAGGTCTTAGTGCAGCTAAGCTCAAAGAGGGCATCTTTGTCGGACCTTAGATCCGAGAAGTGCTGAAGGATACTGATTTTGAGGATCTTCTTAACTTAAAGGAACTGAGAGCATGGGAAGCATTCAAGTCAGTCTGTAGTGGCTTCTTTGGTAACACACGCGTACCAGATTACCGAGCCTGTATTGAGAAGTTGCTAAAGTCTTACGAGGATATGGGGTGTCGAATGTCACTCAAGATTCATTTTCGCCATTCCCACCTCAACTTCTTCCCGCCAAACCTTGGAGCAATGTCTGATGAGGATGGAGAAAGATTCCACCAAGACATTACGAAGATGGAGAGCAACTATCAAGGCTAATGGAACCCCGGCATGATGGGAGACTTCTGCTGGATGCTCTTGCATGACATCCCGGAGGCAAAATACACCAGATCTTCTAAGAAAACACACTTTTGACTGTCTGGTACTATGAATAGTGTAATTGTGTCATCCAAGTATATTGATTCAATCAATGTTCTTTATCTATCCTGTTTTATCTGTTATAAGCTGCGCAAACTCTTGAAATATGCAGATATATTCTCTGTTTATACTAAAATGAGACTATTTAAAAGCCAGAAAACTAGAGGTGATAGAGCAACACTATTTATAAATTTGAATTCAGCACACCCAAATTAACAAAAAAGACCTATCTCCATTCTTGCCTCAGACCAAAAATTTATTTTTGTAAACCAGTGTAATTATATATATATATATATATATAGTAAAAAAAAACTGATAGTCACCAGGTGCCTTTTGACTTTGTGTCTACTCTATCGTAACTTATATATATATATATATATATATGGTCTATCACCGATATTGAGGACTAAATTTAGAAACACAGGAAAGTATATAGATATAGATGTATTATAAGTAGCGACTCGAGGTCATCTATACATAAACCCCGTGTGCAAAAAAAAAACTTTAGGGACAATTGAACAAAAAATGTAAATATGAACGTACAATGGACGCGATTCCTTAATCTCTAGGCATAAAATAACTCTAAACGAGTTGACAAGCCGTTCACATCAATTAGTCAATCAATCTGGGTCATCAATGTTATTCAGAATCATATTTCTAACCTAATTCTAAATATAAAATTAATTTTAGCCCCCAACAACTTTTTTCCTGAATACAATTTATGAAATCGCTGTGTCTTTGTAAGTTTGCACTAGACAGATGACCATTCTGCAAGAACCAAAACGGTATTTTCTCATTATCCATGGGATTTGTTCAAAACAAATCTCCTTGGTCATGTTAAGCGTCTCTGTCACCACTAAAATATTTGATGTTTACCGCTCGAAACGTCTCGGTCAACGGAACATATCACAACCCTCCCCGCCATACACACATACTTTAAATGACGCTCGAATTTTTTTTAAGCGCGATGGAGGGCCGATGTCGTATTATTTGACTTCTCTCATAACATTGTAATAAACAGGAAAAATATTCTCTGCCAAAATGTAACCGTTAAGTTGAAACAAAAATATAAATTTTGAAAAACGAGGAGTGAAGCACATTTAAGCTTATTAAAGACTATTTTTAACATTTCAGCCAGAAATTTATTTGTCTGGCTCATTTTATTTGGAGGATTTCGCTTGTAATTTAGGGGTGATTTTCATGGGCCTGAAATATCAAGCCACGTTATTTTTTTCTTCAGGTAACATTATGCACAATGTTAGAAAAAATTGATCTAAATCAACATTTTAGGGCATGAAAATGAAACAAAACTATAAAATATGGTGAGTTATTCCTGTAGGTTCAAGGACAAATGACTAATTCTGAGAGAATTTTTGTTGCTTCAAAATAGACGAGAGAGAATAGCTTTTCGGGCTAAACTTGAAACTAACCCCGGAGTCGCCCGTGATCTCTCTCTCTCTCTTTATATATATATATATATATATATATATATATATATATATATATATATATATAAGGTATTCTTCAATCCAGTAAATCCGGAGTAGGGAACAACTCCGTCAGGACAAATAAATTGTTCAAATTTTGAATATTTAGATATTCCTGGTAGAATGCTAAATAAATTCACAGAGCAAATAATATTATTTCAAGAAAAAAAAACAATATTCAGTTACATTAGGTTTGGTTTGGTTTGGTTTCTTTGTTTAATGGCATATCAACCTTTGTAGGTTATTTAATGCCAAAGCCATTCGCCTGGAAGAACAGTAGTGGTACAATTTAACCCATAGCTGGGGGGATAAGGGGAGTCACATTAGGATAATAATTTTATTTCCATTCTGTTAAGAGCATTGATATGAATCAAAGACTCTAAAATAGTTTTTAATATAACTTCATCAGATCCAATAGGAAAATAAAATACATTACAACCAGATAGGAGGGATAGTAAAAGGAGGGAGAGAGAGGGAGGGATAGTCAAAGGAAGGAGAGAGAGGGAGGGATAGTCAAAGGAAGGAAAGAGAAGGAGAAACGAAATCCATTTCAGCTATGTATAGCCTTTACCCATGTAAGGCTTGTTCAATCCCCTTCTCGTTTCTTGTTAAGACAACTACAAAACCAATAAATTTAACACTTTAGCAATTACAATAATACATATCCACATTTCTAACAAAAATTATCAATTTTAATTCTAGTATGTCATCATTTTTTTTCTTTGAAGGATTCCAAAACCCCTGTAGTTAACAGTAAGATTTCTTTCACCAAGTTAAAATATTCCTACCAATTCAATAAATTATAGTTAAATATTCACTTTGACTATCTATTCAAATTTTCTTCTTATTTAAGCCTAAAGTGATGCCTAAAGAACAATATCAGATCCCGATGAGAAAAGTTTTCATCGTCATACAATCCCTTCTTTCGCGTCGTCTAAATCACTATTCTGGCTACAGCGAGGATCGCGAGAAACACCACACACTTATCGAAACAGAGGTAAGACGTCTACGACGTAACCAACGTCGAGCAGCACGAGCTGTTTGGGTTCGATGCGAGCCGTCCACTCCCCGACGTGATCCTAGAACGGGCGAACTAGCTCGCGGTAGTAGACGGCGTGCTCAGCCGTTTCCTCTAAGCCACTGCCGCAGCGAGGGCAATCGGGCATGTTTGCCAGGCCCGCTTTGAAGTTCAAGCCGTGAAGGGGCAATGCGTTGCGTGCAAGTCACCAGGTTAGCGAGAACTCAGAGTTGTTCAAGAAGCCCGAACCTGGTGCCCAATTCCAATGGGAGCGGATCTTCTCCGCCGTCCAGCCATGCCCCTCTCTAAGAGGGTCCGAAGCGGAGCCCACCACGAGTTTCTGATATAGTTCTTTCCGGAGCCGTGAAAAGTCGCTGGACCCAAGAAGTTTACTAAGGGCCGTACGGAATTCGCGGACAAAAAGTGCTTCGCTTATCGGCTTACGTCGGCCTTCGGCCTTTGCGTCTGACTCTAGGCGAGGAAAGGTATCGTTCACCTTTCGTCTCCACACCGCGTCCCCCGACAAAGATCGGCCCAAGTAAGCCAGTCTTTCAGCCAACCAGTGGCTCTCCAGATCAGGCATACCTAGAACTCCATCGTGCGTACGTTGAATACAGACCTGTTTGCGGACCATCGGCCTTCGACCTCCCCACAGCAATCTGGTGAGGGATCGTTGCAGCAAGTGCAAGGAGTCTCTCTCTAACTCACCGCTAATGGGTTCATCTGTGCTTCTTCAGCAGCGCCCACTTTCATAATTGACAAAACACATAAATATTAAGGAGAGGGTCGTGAAGCGACGCTTTCATCTTCGACAAAACACACAGATACTATACTTTGATCTAAGAGAGAGAGTGCATTAATATACGACGTATCAGTGAGAAGAGAAATATTGAATGCATACTGACATGTTTGACACATGCTATCGCGTGCCGTGTACCACAAATTCGTTGAGGAGCGCAAGTCCCTGATTTTGTTGAGAGGAACGCCCACACATGTGCACGTTACTGATTGTCAGGGCAGTAGAGAAGAGAACTTGACTTTGCCACAGCTTTCTTTTATAAGCCACTTTGGCCACGCCACCTTGTGGCCATTAGTTATACTATTTGTTCCCTATCAGGACTTATCGGCAGGCCTGAATAGTGGGATCGATCCTTATTATATGCCCCATAATTGCAATCTTGTGCCAAATTTAAGCTGTGATTCCTTTTGTTGTTGTTGTTGTTTTTGTGTTTTTGTAGGGAGAACCTCACGTAATGTAAGGGTTAACAAAGTTTTGTTGTTCGTTTTTTTGTTTTGTTTTTAATGGCATATTAAACTTTGTGGGTTATTTGATGCCAAATATATCATTGCAGAAGGACTCTAGTGATAATATTTAACCTCTAACTGAGAGTAAAAATGGGTTGATAATTTTCCTAAGGGTACAAGTCCGAAAGTGAACGTAAAAGCGCGATTAGAGTTCGAACCCACTTTCTACAATGTCACCAGTCCAGCACATAAACCCCAAAGTCAAGGTTAGCAAACTGAACCATTAATAGTAAATAATTATGAATCTTATCAATTCAACAAAAACTATTCAAACCTACTCAAGACCAATAATAATAATAGATAATTAAACACTAATTTAACTTAAACACTGTAAGGCGTGCTTAGTGTAGGTAATGGAATTGGTGATCCAAGTTCAATTCCTGGACAAGGTTTTTTCCATTTCACTTCGCACTTATAACCTTAAAAAAGGCGGGAAACTATCTCTTTTACCCTTAGCTATCGGTAGATAAAGGAGAAAATTTTTTTAGCTTTGCTTAAGAAGTCAGTGTTGACGGAAAACTGAATTCAGACCAGCTATAACTCCGCTTAAAACTGACCTTGTGTTACATCTGCAAGGGTTGAGTAAACACACACACACACACACACACACACACATATATATATATATATATACTTATAAGAGTTTTTCTAAAATCTGTGTAATATCTGTGATTTGTCAAAAAAGAGAGTGTCGCTTCCCAACTCTCTGCCAGGATCAGTGTAGTATTTCTCAAGAAACAAAGTGTAGTATCTGTGTTCTTTGTCTCGGATTGAAGTATAGTATGTACGTGTTTTATCAATGATGAAAGTGTCGCTTCACGACGCACTGCCTTCGATCTGTGTATTATCTGTATTCTCTGTCTTGGATCAAATGTAGTATATGTGTGCCTAGGATCAGAGTGTAGTTTCTGTACTCATGGAGATCCCATGGTTATTTTAAACACTTTAAGATTTAAGATATGCAGGTGACAACAGTTATAATTTTGAAGAGTACAGATTTTGAAAGTTCTTCAAAAACAAATCCAAAAAAGCAAAAACAAATCCATAGAATTTAGAAATGATCAATTTCTTTTTTAAACCTTTATTTATTTATTTATTTATTTATTTATTATCTCTTGCAATATATTCAATATTTCCATTGATACAGACACAACACTTTGATTTTTGGCAGAAGTATTTGATTCTTAGCTAGAACTCTTATATAGCCTTGTGCCAGACTTGATTCAGTCTAAGTAAATCGGACGCAAAAAATTTACTAGTGGATACTAACTAAGCTTAATTTAGTCAAGTATAAAGTCATAAATGCGCGGAACCTAGTGAGGATCAAATTCACAAAAATAGTTGTTGATCTTCAAGACCTGGTCATAACTTTACAGATAAGTTCTCTTTTTATACTCCTTCTCATGACAAAAATATGACAATTAAGCTAACGACTACATATGAGTTCATTGACTTCTTTTATTACTCCTTACGAAGTGGTTTTTCCTATTGTTTGTATCATCATCATCATCATCAAGCTGTATTGGCAACACAGATGTCATTCTCTCTCTGTCTCTGTCTCTGTCTCTGTCTGTCTGTCTGTCTGTCTCTGTCTCTGTCTGTCTCTGTCTCTCTCTCTGTCTCTGTCTCTCTCTCTCTCTCTTCATTCGTTCCAACCCGACATCGCTATAGGTAAATTCTCTAGACGGCATCCAGTGTCTGGCTGCAATATGTTGGAGTACCTCTCTTATGAGTTCGTTTTTACTTCAATAGAAGGGCCCAACATGTTTTATTTGGATAGTTTTTGACATGAGAGGTTGTAAAGCTATAAGGATTGGAGGCCGGTCAGAGAAATATTATCAAACAGAGGAAAAAGAAACCGATTTGGATTTTAGAAGAATAGCAATATACATTGCAAATGTGTAATGGCGAAATGGGTTTTTGAAATGTAGTGTAGATAAAAAAAATTATGTTATTTTGATGAGAAAAGAATTGGCGAAAGCGAATTGTTATTGGAAAAGAAAGAAAAGCAAATCTATTTAGAAGCAGCCCGAAAATAGCTGGGTTGTATTGGCAGATCAAGGCCACTTGTTAAAAAGCAACTTTTTTCTAAAATTAGGATAACGCTTCGAATATGGAATTTATATTCTTTAAACAATCCCAAATTAGGAGAAATTTGAATAAAATGATAGGGTTTGTCCCACACAGCAGTAAGACCCCAGAAGTCAGCGAGGACAGTGCGTGAATCTCTGAGCCGTTCCTCCAGAGCACTGAGACTGCCCCGAGTATAGAAAGTGAAGAAAGCCTACCTTAGAATATAATGCTGTGAAAAGGACAAGAAACTTAACGTAATAAGCACTTGTGAAGTCGTACTAATGATTGAGGAAAGCAAATATAACCACCATTTAAGATTTGTTTGCGCCAAACAATAGACAACGAGAGATAGTAAAGCCTAAACCTTATACGAGGAACTGACGGATTGTTAATACGTGAACTGGTCTCTCACTAAAACTTGCCACCTTTGGGATGGATGATTATATGAGTCACTTTTGAAAGACATTTTTCTTATATATTGAATATTGTTATTTTTGTATGCTGTGTTTTGTTTTCTGTTTATTGGCATCGACTTTTATTTATTCATTTATTTTTTTACTTTCTTAATTGTGCGGTCTCATTCGTTTATTCGCTGACCGGTGACTCCGACGAACGATTGATCTGTTGTCTGGGTTTGAAAAAACACAAGCTGAGCAGATAACAAATCGGTCGTGTCATCCGAAGATATATCCTATCAACGAAATGATCATCGGATTGGAAACGGAATCAACCCCACCCCTGTGTTTGGCGAGGACGTTTGTGCCGTCACAAGATAAGTGACTGACAGCTTCTGTTTTGTAGAGTTCTTTTAGGATTTGTTCAAAACAGCAAGCAGCATCCCATCGAGCTTTTTCTCCGTTTCCTTAGAGTCCCAATCCTAAAAGTGCAACCATGCAGTAATACTGACACGGTTACAGCTTGAAAGAATTCCCGCTTTATTTTATCTGAGAGATCAGATTTCCATATATTTGATAACCCGTCAATGGCAATCCATGCTTAATGTTTGTGAGTCATGCCTTTTACTACTAATAAACTAAATTTGTTCTTATTAATTAGTGACTGATCAAACATTTTTTAATGTTATGAATCAAGAAGAAAACCATAATAATGTACCGACCAAAATTCTTGTTTTTTTTAATTTTTTTATTAGTTGGCATTAGGAACTTTTAGCTTTAATTAACTTCATTCAAAACGATTTCTTTGGTTTCCATTTTGACACCATATTGAATGTTTAAAGATATCAAAATTGTAATACTTGGTTGAATCAAAAGTTTTACAACATTTTAGCAATATGAAACATAACTTGGTAGCTCCGGATACTTTTGCAGAGGTTGAGAAGGTGATTTTGTGATGCTCAGCTCGGCTGATACTCTCAGTACTACTCGCTGGATTTACCTCGATGGCTTGGAGTACGGCCTCGAAATCCGTGATTTTAAGGCTTACTTGACCTTTCTTGATCGTCGAAATTCCGATAACCTGAGCGAAAGTTTTTGAACTATCTGTCATCCACCGTGCCTTCACCTTTCGCCCAACAAATGTTTTGGCTGCTTCCAAGGCCTTATAGCCCAGTTCAGACTCTTAAAGCAAAAGTTCCTGAATTTGACTACGCTGTATGTTCATCTGTGCAGGTTTCAAATCGGAGTGAAGCAATGAACAGCGTGTCAGTGCACCAACAACTCTATGAGATTGACAGTGATCCAATAAAAATTCGACTACAACATAAACCGGGTGTGTCCTCGTGGTACAATGGTTAAAGCACTGGACTGTGGAATCGTAGTAAGCGAGTTCACTTACGGACAAATACCCTTGGGAAAGATATGGACCTCCTTATCCTTCCAGGTATGGGTTGAATAGCATCACTGCTGTTCTAGAAGGATGGCGTTGGCATTAAATAACCCACAAAAGTTGATATGCCATTAAACAAAGTAACTTAAAGAAACCTATAACATAAACCAACAATAAAACTGACCTAAGAATATTCTCAAGTGTTTTAACTAATTTTGTTAAACTAATTTCGAAAATGACCTGTCTAGTCGGCTAGGGCTATAGAATATATCGACAGCATCTCTGCAGAGGGGTAAGACCCCACCCCACAACGAGTATCCCGGATAGGACATTAAGTAATCTGATGGCGAGGAGATTTGGGGAATATGGAATACTCCTCCATTACAATTACTTCCAGGTTCACTTTGATCTAGAATAGTAGGACTGTGGTATTTTGACCTTCGACCCGGCCAAAAATGCCATTCCAAGGTGATGCACCGGAAGGACGTGACACATTCTAATGGCAGTTATGAGAGGAAATCGCGTGGGCGGAAATTGGCTGAGGAAATGGGACGAGGAAAAAAAATTCCCATGGTACACTCATAGACTGATGCACCGGAAGAGAGTGACCTGTGAACTGCATGACAGTTATTTCCGCTTGATGACGATCAAACATGCGATTTCAAAGATCGAGTAGGCGACTGAGTGGGCGTTGAATTATTATAACTCAGTCAAGACAGAAGTCAAGACAGTTCCAGTTCCGGTTCCAGTTAGAGTTGGAGACGGAGATAGACGAAATGTGGTAAGGAAAGCCACATCAGGCCGAAGGGGCCTTGGGGCTCTGATGAGTTGGGGTCCAGGGAAGTTGCTGATAAGATACAGTAAAGAAAGCCATCACCCAGCAGAGTGGGCCTCTTGGCCTCCGGTTGAGCAGGCCTGGAGAACGAGAAAGACACAACGTTGACGGCCATAAGAGTGGGGTCAAAATATTACAGTTTATGTTCGGTCTCCAGCTCCCTCTCACACGCAAACCTTGAATAACCTTTTCGAACCCTTAAAATAAAGTGAGAGGTATATATTTATAAAGAAGTCTTCCTGCGTCTTTGTTGTTGTGTCGTTATGATGCTGTAGATGACAATATAACAGGACCTGATTTGGTCTTATTTATGGGTCAAATAGAACTGATTGACATTGAAACTGCGTGGAAAACGTGCATTAAATTGAATTGTTAGAAATAGAACTCTGGCCATTAACTGAATATAAATAAATGACTGTCTAATTGAATTGTTGGTGATGCATGGCGATACTTGGAGCCATTTGACTGAGTGCAAACGAATGAGTAATGTTGACTAGAATTATTAGTGTTAAATATCAATGCTTAAAATTCTTTAACTGCGTGTTTAAATTAAATTATTGGTATAACAGCAATATTTGGAACCATTTGACTTTGTGCAAATGAACAGAGTTGAATAAAATAATTAGTGTTAATTAGCAATACTTGGAACCACTTCATCGTAAGCAAGCAAATAATTGATATTGAAATGAATTATTACAGTTTGTTAGCAATAATTGAAACCATTTAACTGGGTTGAAAAACTAGCAATTTTAGTGTGCAAACGAATTCATTCTAACTCATGTTAACATGAAATTTCCTACAAACCCTGTGCAAACAAATAACTGATGTTAAATTGTGACTGCTATAAAGCAATACGTGAAACCATTTCATAGTGTGCAAACAAAGGATTAAGAGTAAATAGAATTGTTTGTGTTCGATAGAAATACTCGAAACTATTTAATTGTGTGCAAAAAACATGAGCTCATACACATTTAAGAATGTTATCAATAAAATGATTTATAAATCATGTATATTTAATATATATGTATAGAGAGGATTTGGCATTAAATAAGCTACAATGGTTGATATGCCATAAAACCCAACCAAACCAAAATCCTATATATTTAATATATATGTATAAAGAGGATTTGGCATTAAATAACCTACAAGGGTTGATTAGCCATAATAGCCAACCAAATCAATCGAAAATGACGCCCATTTTTTAGTCATCTCGTATCATGCAATATTTTCTGTTTCTGTTTTGATTTAATGATTCAGTGTGTTTAGCAGAATTGAATATTTTTATGTAGTTTGATGATAGTTAAGATGTGGTAATGAAATTGAATATTACTGCAATTTTTTTCGGGGTATGACGTCATACACTTTATTTCAACTTATCTACAAGAAAATCATTTAAAAATACAGTCCGAAGTCTAATTAAAATTCGAAAATTTCTTTCAAAGTTTTCTATGAATTCTTGTCACATTTTCACACTTTTCTTTTTTTTCATTATTTTTCAGAGATATAGAGACTTGTTTAAGATTTTTTTTTTTAAAGATTTGAAATTTTCTACAATCATTGAATTGATTTGATTCAATGAAACATGAATGGTGATACCTAGTCAATGTTTTTCTTCTCATGTATGTTTTTGGGAAGAAAAGCTTTTATCTAATCAACAAGATTATCAGAATATTGCCAGCTTGCATCTATGAATAACATTTTTTCATTTTTGTTCTATGATTTTATTAACAACAAAAATTTGGTGAAAAAATTATATTTTCTGCGGCATAAATAACATTTAAAAAAAAATATGTTGTAGCTTTCTGTAACACAATATCCAGTCAAAAATGAATGTTTTTTAACTAACATAGAAAACAAGTTCAAATGTCTCATGAAGCAATCATCATCATCATCATCATCATCATCAAGTGATGGTGATAGCAAGGAGTCTCTTTGTTGTCTCTGTCTTCAACCATATTAATCATCCACCGCTGCTGGCAGGTCCTCTAGACAACATTTGGTGTCCGCAATTACCTGATTTATGTCCGTCGGCCAGCACTAGTGTGTCCATAAGTACGAGTTCATAGAAGAATGTCACTTACGTCCTTACTTCTTCAACATATCCTGAAGATCTGGTAGGTGAAAATTTAGGAGATTACTTCTGATTATTCGTATTAATGATAATCTACAGAAGCTGCTGCTGATGGTGATTTCTATATGCGCGGTTGATAAACTTTTCAGTGCATGCAAATTCTTATTAGTGTGTAAATATTACTTTCCTCACAACATAATATATTTGTGAGGTCTTTTCGTACTCAAAAGTATATTTTTTAATGATTGTCAAGTTGAAAACGAACTGCGGTACTTATATATACTTTTCTTCTTTTTTTTTTTTTTTTGTTTAAAACAAATTTAATTCATATTCATGCTTTAACGAATTATCTTTCCGCAACAACAACAACAACAACAAAAAACAACTTTGTAACTTTTGTTTTTCAGAAAAAAACTAATTGACTTATATATGTAAATACTCTCACCATTACACCAATGAGTGTATAAATATTGAAAAATAGAATTTGTTAAATTTGTACAGCTGTTGATTATTTTTACACATTTCCTCGTTTTTTTGAGGAGGATAATATATTGAGTTACCAAAATTCTTGAAAAGGGAAAAAATGAAGTCACGTTTGTTGTCGTAAATATTACGTCATATGACCAACACGTGAAGATGGTTTATAGTTTCTTCTTACATCAGAGTTACGTAGATGGAGAAACATTGCCCCACCTTCAAAATGTCTGGGTTAAATTAAATGGTATCAGTAGGTGAGGGTCGGGGAAAAAAACAAAAACAAAAACAAACTAAATTTCGGTGCTTCACACTGGGAAATGGTTAGCGAATTAGATTAGCAGACCATTGGTAGGGAACTTGATTCTAACAGGGTGCCAAATAGTACAGCTAGCCTTCTGCCAAACGAAGCTAAATTTGGTAAATGACTAGAACTAATAAAAATTAATTTCAACTTATTTGGAGGATTAATATTTAATAATATCAATATATAGTGTATAATTCGAACTTCACAATGGAGAAAATATCTTTAAAAGCTATGATATCAAGAGTAGAATTTATTAAACAAATACATCAGAACTTTTATTCACTCTAATGATTACATATATGACAAGTAGGAGTTATTAAATAAATACATGAAAACTTTCATTTATTTGAATGATTACTTATATTAATGTAACATGAACCTGTATATTTCATTTGATTAAATTAATTTGATTTGAAATGTTGATCATACATGAAAGCCGAATCCGAAGTTTTAAAATTCTGCTTCACTCTTTTTTTTTTTTTTTTTTTTTTTTCTTTTTGAGTCTTTTTAATGACGCGTCGGATAATTCACAAACAGTCGAACAGATTTCATGTTATTTTAAAACTAGCGTGGTCATTGGCCCGCAGAAGAGTAAGAGAACAGAGACGATAACGATGACGTGACACTTTTAAAAATAAATTAACGTTCATTACAAGAATGGAAGGCAGAGACGACCATCCTGTCAAGACGAAGATAATCTCTGTGTCTCTCTATCTCTTAATCAGGCTATGTTTTCCCTTGTGCTATTAATAATGCCAGCTTGTGGAAAAGATGTTTATATCTAAAGACAAAAATCTGAATACTTTCGGGATATATGAAGTATGGTCGCGTTGAAATGAACTAACTCCATAAATAAATAAATAAATGAATAACCACTATTACTGTTGAAAACAAAAGGGAAGAAGCTTTCAAAACTGCCAAGAGATGAAAAAATGCCGAATCCTAAAAGAAACAAAGGAAAAGATAAAATTAACAAAATTACTCAGAACATTTTGTCTTTGGAGCCATCGCTTGCATGAAACATTAACATAAGTTTGGGGGTCTGCTCTTTCTCCTTTCCTGTATTATTTCTCTTGCTATTTTTTTTTTCTTACATCTTTTTCATATAGTCATAATAGAATATTATATCATTTTATTTCGAATTTGTTTTTCGTCTCTATCATGCTATGTGTCGTTTTTCTATCCGAGCGGATTTTATTTTTTTAATCTTTTATTATTCACGCACTGGCGTTCGTAGCCAAATCTGTAATTATCCTACATTTGAGAAATTCGTAACATTCCCGAATAGGTTTTATTAAACAAATACATAAAAAGAATTTATTCACTCAAATGATTACAAATATAACAAGAAGGATTTATTAAAAAAATACATCAAAACCTTCATTCACTTTAATGATTACATGGCTAAAAAGTAGGATTTATTAAATAAATACATCAAAGTTTTCATTCACTCAAATGATTACATTTATAACTAGTAGAATTTATTAAACAAATATATCAGGACTCTTACGGTAATTATTCCATATATAACAAATAGAATTTATTTATATTATTTACTAATTGTATATATATTATTATATTTTTGTCAAGATAACTTGGTAGTTTCGTTAACGTTAAATCTTATGGCTGCTACCTTTTCATTTAGATGAATATCCTATGATTTGTTATTGTTTTTATCCTTTTTAGTTTGTGTGTCATGCAACTTATAATGTAACTTCTGTACTTTTCCGTTATTCTATGAATGGTAAAATGATGTCATTACATTGTGGATACAAATCTTCAATGTCTCTTTCATGACAGTATTCACATTTTCCGTTTCGTTATCCATTAAAAGTTGAAGACCTGCACCAAGTATTTCTTCCAATTGTGGATGGGTTATTGTTTTCATCTTTTTATTCGATACTGTAAATGATTCAAGTCAGCAACTATACAGGTCAATGTAAGGGTTTCCTGAGTCTGTGTGTGTTGTATAGTGGCAATCATCTTTATCATCATCAAGTCGAGTTAATAGCACAAATTCCTTGACTTTCTTTCTCTCTCTCTCTCAGTCTTTCTCTCTCTCTCTCAGTCTCTCTCTCTCTCTCTTCCAATCCGTCCCAATAAGCTATCATTCCTGGCAGAACCTCTACACAGTATCCAGTGTCTGCACATATAGCTAATGTATGTAAATCTTTGCTACTTGACCAACAATGCTCTGTCCATGTGTAGGAGGAGACCACATGAAAATTATTCGCTCATGAACTCGTCTTTGCTTCTCTATCAATGCCCCGCATGTATTTGTCGGACTTGGGTGATATATAAGATGGGATGTAAATGGCCGTATAGCATCTGTTTTGTGAGTCTGTGAGTCGCTCCTTTCAGGATTTCTTCAAAACAGTTCGCCTCATCCAGGTGTAGTTCCCATCCAAAGCTAATTGAACAAACGGGAACGTTGGATTGTCAGATTCTGGTACAGCTACAGTGAGCTTTTGCAGATTTCTAATCTGGTATATTGTACACTTGCCGACAAAGTGTACAATATCCCCAAATAAACAAGACCAGAAAGATTTTTGCTTTATCGTCTGAAATGTCATTTCTATGCCCATGTGACAGTCTGACTGTCGATTCATCATCTGGCTGTGACAAACAATATACTGCCTCATTCATGATAATAGAGGTTTTTTTAAGTTATTTTTTAACTTACTGGTTTTGCCTCGCAGCATGTATTTACCCAACTCCTCCGAACGAGTAAGATCGGCCAACACTAGCACGTCCATGTATTGGGATCCATCGAAGAACAGTTCAGTTTTGATTCTCCAGCTCTGTTTCCGCATGACTTGTTCGTCGTACTTGCTGGAATCGTGAGATGGGAGGTAAGTGGTCGTACAGCTGTTGATTCGCGGGATGTTGCTTCCAGAATTCGTTCAAAATTGCACGTAGCATTCTCACGTTGTTTTTATCAAGCTTTTTCTCGATACGTTTTGTCAGTGTCCATGATGTGCATCCATGATGTGCATCCATACAGTAATATGGACACAGCTACTGCTTGTATTAAATCCCGTTTTATTTTATCGGGTAGATGAGGCTTCCATATGTTCGATAATCTATCGATAGCAGTCCTCATCTTCGCTAGGCGTATATTGACATCGATTTCTGTAGATGAGATATTGCTGCCGAGGTATGTGAACTTGTCAACAAATTTTAGAGGTCTGCCACTTAGAGGGGAGATAACTCCCTCTCGTTTAAAACACGTGTACTCTTTTATTTACGATCATGTGGAGGCCTATTCCTCCTGCTGTTTGCTCGAGGCTACGCAGTTGGGATTTGGCTTGAGCAGATGTATTTGCCAGATGGGCTATATCATCTGCATACCGGTTGTCATACCCAAATTAAAAAGACCAGTCTGCCCTACTATTTGCCCATAGCCGGAGAGAGAATAGTTGGATTCATACCTCACGCAAACTTTAATAGCGTTGTGAGGAATGCAAACAGCGTCATCCAGGATCAAAACTTGGGTTGTTGTATCCATTCCCGACATCAAAGGTTTTGCCCCCCTCTGTATCCCCCACGTTTAATCCCCAAAATCTCATGTTCTGTCACTTGTTCTCAAATTATATTTACGCTAGGTAACTAAGGTCATTCATATGCTATTTTCGGGGTTTCCTCTTCTTTACACGCTGTGAAGTGTCACGGTTCGAAGTGATTGCAATTAATAGCTTTTACCACGTAATGTCCTGTAATTTATCCCTATTTATTTCTCATCTTTTACCTTCAGTATATCTGCTGATCACAATACTTAATCAGAACGTACTTGTTTTTCTTTCGTCTTTGTAACCTACTCTGACGAAAGAAAGCGATTGGGTTTTCTTATTCTTCATGGGTCAATCTAACAAGTATTTCAGAGGTCGGCGTGTATCGTAAATTTCGCGTTGTGAAGAAAATAGTTGAATTTTTATAATGCGTAATCTATCGCAAAAGCATCTTTATTGTCACCAATTTCCGTTGTGTGTGGCTTAGCTTGTGCAAGGAGGTGTATGGGTTTTTCAACTTCTCTCTTCTCTTTTTCATCCAACATTGACTGCATAAGGCTGTCATGAGCAAACTGCGGCTCGAAGGGGTTTTCTGAATGGCCCACCTAAGACTTCAAATATTTTTATTGGAGAGATCTTTTTACCGGTGAGAAAAAAATCAACTTCTTCCAATTTATAGAGCTGATACTTGCGCGTATTGTCTTCATTGGCATTTCGAAATCGAACCAAAAATCTTCCACATATTTTCGCTTTCTGCTTTTTGATAGGCAGCTTCCAGCGAGCTTAGCTTGTCTCGGCTCTAAACACAACTTTTTCCCCTGTCAACTAATCTCTGAGTTAAAAAAAGATAAGGAAAAACCCATATTTACCTCATCACTACAGTCTCCGTATTAACTGTCCCTAAATATGCTATCTGTGTTTGGTTTAATAACATTTTTAGAAGTATATCCTTATTTCTGCCTCGTTTAACATTAACCAGAGCCATAAAATATGTGGGAGTGTCCGTTATCCGCTCCCAATATTTAGTGAGAGCTGCATATTAAGTTCGCCATGTCACTTCACTGTTGCTATCCTGCAGTCTGAGAACATAAGCTCCGATTGATCCCTGGACTGTGGGTACTACTGCATGGGATCTTTTTTCCTCCTAGGTATCAATTATTGCAAAATAACATTCCATTTCTCTTAGCCACTTTTTATACCGGCCATCGCTTTTGAAGTTTCCCTTAAAGAGGAATTCCGAGGGATCAAGTATTTCTTGTGACGGCCCGCAAAGTTTCTCGATTCATATGTGACCTACTCATATTAGAATGATATGGTTTCATATCTGGCCTCGTAGGAAATCGCATAAATGTATATTGTTACATAGTGGATAGGTTTTGCCAATTGATTTTGTAAAGTAAGAGTAGAATTCAAAATATATAAATTCAAAGATTAACTTTTAATTCGTTAGAAGAAGCGTCATGGAAAACATCCAGTGATATGATTGACCAGACTTGATCCCTGTCAGACCTTCTCAACGATTATCTGATTGGTTGGTTCAGTCGTGAGAACTGGTCAGTTAGGTAGAGTTAATCAAAGACTCCAGCCACCGGAACGAACGGACGCCTAAAATTGCTATTTCTCCGGCTGTACAGTTGACGTGGGAAATTGGGGGACTAAAGACGCAGAAAGTCGATGTGTCTATTTATAAGAATAGAAGTGGACACAGAGATCAAGATAAACCCAAAGAATAAGATGTATACAATAATACCTGCCATCTTTCTTTTCTAACGGCTTTATATAGAGAGAGACTGCTAATAAAATTGCCTATGGATGAAAACTCCATCATTACATCCAAAAGATAGGATTAAGCAGAGAAATAAAAGGTCCCTTACTTAAACGGATGTTTTACGTACTTTCTTTTTAGTTTGTCTAGACAACAATATCATAATGACATTGCGGGGCATTGTCACCGACAACTGCTACGTCATTAATGGTGGAAGAGGGAAAACAAAAACACAATTCGCCTCAAATATAGGACCTTCTGTTGTTTATTCAATTCGTTCAAATTAATGAGGCTGATGAAATACGGGGAAGCAGATGATGGACATAATATGCGGGGTAGATTCACAGCTCTTTCTGGGTTCTGGT
This sequence comes from Sepioteuthis lessoniana, assembly GCA_963585895.1. NCBI lineage: Eukaryota > Metazoa > Mollusca > Cephalopoda > Myopsida > Loliginidae > Sepioteuthis > Sepioteuthis lessoniana. Next base: position 881,236 of record OY757909.1, read on the forward strand.
AGGGATCAGCTCTTCTCGAATCTTTGGGTGGTTCTTTTTCTCTCAGCCCACGCTACGACTTCTCCCACTCATGTTCCCAACCACAAAAGAGAACGAATCGAAAAACCTCGCTCCTTTTATTGATGTTCGTAGAACTCCGAACACTCAGTGGTTGCTCCACTGAGGCAGGATAGCCCGTAGTTTCGCCTGCTATATAACTTCAGTCCCACAACGGGATTATTGTTAAATAAAAATTAGTCGGTTGCAGGTTTTTGGTTTGAATTGTATAAGCTACATGTCAGATCCACAAAGCAAATAAGAACGGATGAACCCAAGAATACACTTGTTTTTACCGCCTCTTCTGCTTTTTTATCCAGATGGGAGGAAATGTATGACACTTCGATTTCCAATCCAAGTGAATCTTTACTGGTTTTCATAGATTGACTCTTTTTGTGACTTAATATAGAGGACGGTAGGATCCAAGCCTGGCCCGACCAAACCAACGGCCAACCTAACGGCCATTGCCTTCGACTTGCACTGCTCTATCGAACACTTAGTTGCTGCGAAGAATATATGGAGTTCCCAATTTCCGGAAAGAAAAACTGCCCATCTTGTGTGAATTTCTCAGAACTAAAGTAGCAAAAGCATGCATGTGCACTCAAATAGACAGTCTCGTACCTACACTCATATGCATTATGGAACCTAAATATGTGCACTCAGAGGCATTTGAGCTTGTAGTGTCACGCCACTCCCGTTTGCGTGTACGACATTCCTAACCACTTCGTGTGACTACATAGTTGGCTGATGGAGTCGTCCAAAATCACACGCCGGTGCCAGATAGTGTTATCTTTTTTCTGTTTCACGGCAACAATTGTCATGTAACCTAGCCAGCAATTATAAACAGGTACCCGCTATTACCCCCCCCTCTCACTCTCACTCTTTCTCTCTTATCAGTAAGTCAGTAAATAACCTCTCAAATATAAGTTTATTCTAGCCGAAGGATTTTATTCAAGAAATTGAAACCTCCACAATAGAGAGATGAAGAACAAAGATTCTCTGAAAACACCTTTACATCACTTTGTTGTCTTATTTTTTTTTTCTTTACAAAGCACAAGAACAAATCTCACAAATTATATACATATTTACCCAACCTCTCCGTTCGGGCAGGATATGACACAAGGTCAATTTTTTAAGCGGTGTTTAACAGGTTTGAATTCAGAGTTTTCCTTCTCCTAGACTAGTTGCCTCATCAAGGCTGAAGAACCTAGTCCGCCCTACTATTTACCCATAGCTGGAGGGAGAGTAATTGGATTCATACCTTTCCCAAGGGTATTAGTGCTATGTGAAATGCAATCAGTCTCGTCCAGGATTTGAACTCCAATCACCGTGTCCATTTCCTACAACGATAACCATTACACCACGGGCACCTCAAATGATATAAAAACAAAAAAGAAAACAAAAATTAAATGATTAAACATTTGATAAGAGTGACTATGTCGACTACAATCTGACAGTCGATCTATTCTTGGCTTCACCAACTAAGCAAACGCTAATATGGCGCTTTTGGCATTTATTAATCTTAAAACACTACAAGGCCAGGAATATGATGTATTTAGTAAAGATCAAATTTGCTGAAATAGTCAGGGTCCATGAGCTTAAATCCTTGTATTCCATGGTAAGGCATCCGTGAAAGTTGCTTATAGCTAGCAATATCTATTCGAGAGCAGGGGCCTCACCACCAGATGCAATTTACTTATCTTGGCAGGGAAAGAATACAGGTTGTAATGTTTCTATTTACCTAATTCCTACACTATGAGCAGGACGTGTTATGCAAGGTCCATTTCAATCAGAGTAAAGCTGATTTGAAATCAGTGTTCATTTTCCTAGACTCGGTACTTCACCAAAGCAAAAAAAAACCTGACTTCCCAACTATTTATGAATTGGTGGATAAGGGTTAGATGGGTTCATGCCAATCTCAAGCGCATTAGCACGAAGTGAAACACAATCAGTTTCGTCTTGAGTTTTTACCCGGGTCACTGATTCCTTTTCTTCTGACGGTAACCAGCGCAGGTTCTTATGTGGACCCAACAGAATTGCCGTTTTGATGCATTAAAAAAGTAAAATGTCAAATCTGATTTCGAACATGATAATGTAGTTGAAAATCACACACACACACACACACACACACACACATATATATATATATATGTATATATATATCTTTAAGAAAAAGCAAAAACCAGCCACACAAGGATTATAGATTTATTTCCATCCTGTTATGGGTTTTGATATAAATCAAAAACACCAAAAATAACAGGACTTCTTCAGATCTTATGGATAAAATAATTCAGAATATCTCAGTTTAATCCGATGTTTTTTTTTTATTTAAGCATTATCTATGATAATTTGTCAATAGTTTAAATTTATTCCTATGTCTTCATCCAGCAATTAATTCACATCGCTGATTTAAAGATTTAAGGTGAAATGAATAAAAATAAAATAAGATAAAAAAAAGATGAGAAGAAACCCTGTGATATGTACGTATTCTTCAATGGTAGGGTAACTGAATTAATAGGCACGAAAATACAATTTGAAATTAAAAATTCTAATTTTAAATTTTGAATTTAATTTAAGTATTACTGTATCTTTACGAAAGGTTATTAAAGAAAGTTGAACTTCCCAAAAGTAATATTTAATCTGGAGTTTTAAGTTGAAATGTATTTGGATTTGAAAAATAAAAAGATAAAATATAATTTACCATAATTCCAACCGGCAATAAAAAAAAACAGGAAGTGGGCTAAATGAGGAGAAAACTCTTCAACCCTCTTCTTCCCCCTCCCATCGTTCTTTCCTGTATCTATTCTGAATCATTTCATCCATAAGATCTGAAGAAGTCCTGTTATTTTTGGTATTTTTGATTCATATAAAAACTCATAACAGGATGGAAATAAATTTATAATCTTAATGTGACCGGTTTTTGTTTTTCTTAAGGAAATTATTGCTCTGTAATATCAGTTACATTGAACTCTTTAACAGGAAAATTGAAATGTTCACTGTTGAATGTTTTTTTTTTTTTTTGTCCAGGTGGAATTACTCCCAACTGGATCAAATAATACTTATATATATATATATATACATATATTTATATTTAATTTTCAACTTACATTACATTCAACTTATATATATATATATACACACACACACACACACACACACACACATATGGAAGGCACTGGTGTGAGGTAAATGTAATCGTCGTTGGAAATGGACACAGTAACTTGAGACCTGGATGAGGCTGTTTGCATTTCACATAGCGCTAATACCCTGGGGAAAGGTATGAAGCCAACTATTCTCTATCGAGTTATGCGTAAATAATAGGATAGACTGAACTCTTTAATCTTGGTATGACAACCGGTCTAGGAAAAGGAAAACTCTGAATTCAAACCTGTTAGACTCGGCTTTACGGCTGACCTTGGGTCACATCCAGCTCGTGGAGGAGACGTTTGTAAATTCATAGTAATTTGCTAAGCTTTTTGCTTAGATATGGTACAAAACTGTATGAATGGAGCACCCAATGAGAATCGAGCTCACTCGTGTAAATTGACTTGTCTAGCTCGTTAACGTAAAGTACCACTGGGGTTGGTAAATACATATAACAAGCAAAATATATACTAAAAAATTTTTCTCTTTACAATAGAGATGAATAAAAGATAGGATGCTTTCTCATTGATATTTTTCTTGAGAAAATTCAAACGTTTTCGAGTTGTGTTTTTGATTTCTATTTAAAATACAAAGGACTGCTTTTGAATACTGATATGATGTTTTTATGAAAACCTCAAAATGTTTTGTGCGAAGCCCATTGTGAAAGATCATGTCTTCTTAGTGAAATATGATAAATGATTTTTTGAATATCTATGATATTTTTGAGAAAAATAATTCATCGTTTCCCAAAATATCATTCCTTATTTAGCCCTCAGTATCTGGACCTTAGTAGCTCATGGAAAGCTACTTGTTCTCCTTTGACAAATATGTCCAAGACAACCAAAGGTGTAATGAAAGAAAATCAAAACAAATATTGAAACTACTTTTGAAAAAATACATTGGAGAAACATCAAGATGATAGGAAGAGTGATCTAGTTTGCGGGTCATTCTGGAAAGGGTGGTCTAGTCCAAACTGCATGCTTATTTACGATGACCTATTATGTGAAGTTTATGATTTCTTAATTTATTTACTTTGATATATATAATTTATTATTTTCTAGTGATTTATTTATTTATTCATTCATTTATTTCCCTCCTTGAGAGTTTTTCCCACTAGCGGAGGTTGGTGGTATTTCCCTGGAATCTGAGCGACAGAAAGTCTCTGCAGGTCTCCAAGATTCTCCTCAGTATTCTGACCGATCTTAACAATGCTGTAGTCTAGATGGTCTTTGAATTCAATTTCTTCCAATCCCCCAATCCAATCACACACCATTTTACAATGATTATCACCGTCACCGTCATTTGCCTCAGCTTTCTCGGTTCTCTGTCAAGGTTCAAGTATTTATTTATCTTTTGACTTTCTTTCGTTTCCACTCTGTGGTTCCTTGGAACAACAAAATCCACTAAATGACAAGTTTTTTTTTTCTTGTCTGGTCTTCTGGCCGGCATTAGGTACCTGTTTGTTTCTCAAAGTCCAAGAGAATTTTATACGTCTCATTCTCGAGGGCGGATTCTAGTTTATGCATGAATCATTTGATAGTATGGTCAAATTTTAATTTCTTGCATAATTTCCACTGAATCATCTTTCTCATCCAGTTATGTCTACTCTAATATTCCTCATTTTGCGCTCATTCGCTGCATTCACTAATTATGTGATTGACTCTTTCGTCGTCTTTATCATCAAGTAACCTACACTTGCTATTCTATTGTGTATTATCGATTTTTGCTTTAATATAGTTGATCGTTAAGACGTTGTTTTGTACTGATATTAGAAGATATTCAGTTTTTCTCTTCACGTTTTCCTTTCTTAGTTATGTCCATGTCTTCTCATGTGACATTTCATCAGGTGAAATATCCACACAGCTATTTTCTCCTTATTTCTATTTTCTAGTTTTTGTTATTGTTCTGTTTGTATTTATGTTGCTATTGCTTTTACGAGCTTCTGGAATTAGTCTTCTTTGCTCTTTTTAGAATAACCTTCAACTCTTTATTTTGATGCATCTTGGTAATCATCAATGCTACCAAGTCTCTCTCTCTCTCTCTTCCTCTCTCTCTCTCTCTCCCTCTCTCTCTCTCTCTATCTATCTATCTATTCTTCTTCTTCTTCTTGACAAATGCAGTCTATGTTAGCAGTTGGGTGTAAAGCCTGGTTCAAAATAAGAAATTTTCTTGTCCTTTGGTTCCTTTTTTTGAGTTCTTCCCTTATCCATTTTAAGAATGGTCCAGAGTGTCTTACAAAAGGGAGTACACGCGTGTTTATTCCTTTGATAAGATTTCTGAAGCAGAGCTTGACTTCGAGAAAACTTCTCGTTCTTCTGAGGTTCTCTTTATTTTATTTCATTTTTTTTAATCGCTGTTTGTTTGATAGTGTCCGCTTCCTAATATCCCAAGTATGGGTAATTTTCCTTTTTTTCTCGAATAGTTCTTAAGTTTTCCTGGTTTGGCAATTCTATTTCTTGCCCCACTTTTACTTTACAGCACGGAACATTTTTCAATTCCAAATTTCATTACTATATCCTGGCTGTTTATTCCTATTGTATCAGGGTTTCTTTCTTTTTTTTTTTTTTGACTAATATCTTGATATCCATGTACATAAGGAGGTTAGTAACTGCATGAACATTTCCTTAGAATATAATTGTGTGGCATCATTGCCATCACAAATAATAGTGGTGATAGGGAGTTTCCTTCGCTTGGGTTTGTCCTCCTCATTCCACTTTCCTGTTTTCCATGGCTTTTGAGATGAACTTTATGACTTTATCAGATATCTTGTACATTTTCGCAAATTCTATTATCCAGGTTCGAGGGACTACATCATTGGCCCTTTGTAGTCAATCTATGTCATGGTAATATTTTTTCCGCCCTGTGTTGACCTCCTTGAATATGTGCTGATATATATATATATATGTGTGTGTGTGTGTGTGTGGTAGTAGTAGTAGTAGTAGTTGTAGTAATAGTAGCAGTAGGTAATCTGTTCCTCTTGTTCCATTGCGGCATCCTTTCTCTTTTTTTATCAGCACGTAGCTTACGGTCGTTGGGCAAAAATGAGTGATACCCAGTGAAGATCAAAATCGATAAATATTAGTCTTTGAGTGTAGACCCTCTTCATGCTGAGATATCCCTACTACTGATATGTCTACAGTCCATATCCACGAGTAGGATCTGACACAAGGTCAATATTTAAGTGAGGCTAGGCTGGATTGAATTCAGAGTTTTCCTTCTTCGAGACTGGTTTCCTAACCAAGTCCAAAGAACCCAAGCTGCCCTACTATTTACCCATAGCTGAGGAGAGAACAGATGGATTAATTTCCCTAGGACATTAGCGAAAGTGAAGTGCAGTAAGTCTTATCCAGTATTTGAGCTTGGATATCCAAATCCAGTTCCCAGGATGATAACCATTACGCCATGGACGCCTTCATTTTAGAATAACTTCTTATTAAAGAGTTTCTCTAAAGCAGGGGCCAGCAACCTTTTGGGGAGAGAGAGAGTGCCAAACAGCTATGCGGTGTCTTGGAGGAGGGCTCTGTTATCAAATATGTAAATAAATTTTCTGGACGTTTAAAGTAAAAGTAGGGACTTAATATGATTTTATTTTAACAATGCTCCTTATTTTTACAGCAGGAATAACAAAAGAAAAAAGAAAAAAAGAAAAACTACAAACATATCCAACAAAAAAAATTCCATATTTTTCAGCAGGAAAAAAGAAAAAAGAAAAAAAAAAAAGAAAAACTACAAACATATTCAACAAAAAATAATAGCAAATTTGCATATTTTTATGCAGGAATAACAAAAGAAAAAAGAAAAAAAAAAAGAAAAACAACGAACACATTAAAAAAAAAAACAACAACAAAAAACAAACAAACAAACAAAAAGTAAATTCCTTGCAACAAACGAAATACGAGGCACTTGTTTCTGTTTATTGTGCGATAACTTCTCCACATCAGGTGAAATATTTGTTGATGACAGGCGCAAAACATCATGAAGGTGATTATGACGCAACCTTGTTCTTAAATGACTTTCAGTATATTTCATTTTGGAAAAAAGTTGTTCACAAACATACGTACCTCCAAATAGTGATATTATCAGTTTCGCATTAGTCAAGACGTTTTTATATTTTCCGCTTGGCAATATATATTTCTTGTAGAAGTCATCATCAGAGGATTGGCTGCACTGTAAATCAATTAACTCTAACTGATATTCTCTGCCACTTGCTCCACATCTGTTTCCGGGTGGAGCACAGGTAAGATTAGGCAAACGAAAACGACAATAATTCACGAGTGATTTTATTGAATGACAATATGGGTATAAAAGCGAGTCATGCGAACCGTAAGGTAGCATACCTTTCAGTCACTGACAAAAATGCATACTTCCAGCTGGAACAAAAATACATACTTGAAATATCAAGAAATGATAATACAAGTGATATAATGCTTGACAGAAAACCCAGAAAAAGAAGGATAAGAGGAAATAACAATAAATGGAAAATATAATAAAGTTTCAAAGATATCTGTAAAGGTATGAGCAAGGATTTGTGATAAATATCAGGTCGGCACAACCTTGAAGTGAACTTCTCTATCTGTATTCCATACAAGGTAGACAATTAGTGTCCAGTGTAAGATGGCGGGCCGGAAAAAATCACTCGAAGGCCAGATATGGCCCGTGGGCCATGGGTTGCTGACCCCTGCTGTAAAGGTACTATTTACCAACCCCTCCGCTCGGGCAGGATATGACACAAGGTCAATTTTTAAGCGGAGTTTAACAGGTTTGAATTCAGAGTTTTCCTTCTCCTAGACTAGTTGCCTCAACAAGGCTGAAGAACCTAGTCCGTCCTACTATTTACCCATAGCTGGAGGGAGAATAAGGGGGTTCATACCTTTCCCAAGGGTATTTGCCCGAAAGTGAACATAATAGCGCGACTGGAGTACGAACTCGCGTACTACGATTCCGCAGTTCATCGCTTTAACCCCTGCTGTAAAGGTAGATAAATTTTTACGAAAGAGATAACACTTGTCTCTTAATACTAAAATTATTGCAAGCAAAAGATCCCTACATATCAAGTATTCTGGGGGAAATATGGTTATATTAATATATGTGATTGATTTCTTGGTTTAATAGCATATCAACACTTCATGTGTCATCTAATACCATAGCATCCTTGTAGAAGAACAGCAGTGATGGCAAGAGAGAGATGAAGAGGTTCATACTTTTTGGAAGGGTATTAGTCTGATATTGAACGTAATAGCGCAACTGGAGTTCGAACTCGCATTCCAGTACCAAAGTCATTATGCCACGAGGACTTCCCTATATATTCCCGTCTTATTTAGATGGTTTAAGAGATAGGAGGTAGTTGGCCGTACAACAGCTGTTTCGTGTGATGTTGCTTCCAGGATTTGTTCAATATCACTCGTAGCATTCTTGTTCAGTTCTCGCACGGACACAAGATGTAGTCTAGAAGACGATGGATAATCGGGACGAAAGACGAGAGAGAGAGAGAGAGAGAGAGAGAGAGAGAGAGAGAGAGAGAGTCAGGGAAATCTGTGCTAGCAGCGCGATTTAATAATGATATATATATATATATATATAAAGAGATAGCTAGAGAGAGAGAGAGAGAGAGAGAGAGAGAGGGATTTATATGAGTCTATTACGTGATTCCATAGCGTCAATAAAGTATACTATCGAGGACAAAGGATGCCAGTTTCAGTCTATCCCGAAGATTATTTTTATTTGGTCCACTTTATTCAATGACGATTTGTCGTTCATATCAGAATATATTTTTCATCCTCTTCAAAAAATTACTTCCTACTCCTGATTTTTTATTCTTTCTGCTGTGGCAATTACAATTTTCACCGCAAAGCTACGTTTTGTATATTCTCTTGAGAGAATCGATCATAAGTTTTGGTTGAAATTGTACCATGCCAGGAGTCAACTTCACAAGAAAAGAAGTAAAAAAAAATTCTGAGAATACCCAGTATAGCCGTCTTGATTGAAGATAATCTTTCTGATTCACCACGGTCGAAAAGAGTTCTTACTGCACCACGCAACATTGTTCAGGACGTTGATCCTTCACTATCTCTGCAATGGTCCGAACTCTCCTTTTCTCTGTTCAACCGCAACGGATGAGCAGCGTGCAGCTCGGCCCGGTAGTACAACCGGCATTATGTTGAGCTGCCACAAGTCTATCTCCTGGTTGCTTCTTTGAATACATGAAACCCTTTTTTCCGGAAAAGAATCTACACACCTTTCTTGTGAACCTACCCCGTACTTAAAAATAATACCCTTTTCTACTAACATCTGAACGCACTAGTGTACTGTTTACGACGATTATTAAAAACTCTCTTATTCCCATTGAGAAATCCTGTTCTCACCCATTAAAATTTGCCGACCTTCCTAAGTCGTTAGAGCTACTCCTTTGATATTACTATACACACATTCATGTAAATACGCTAAATAAATATATATACGCTACCTTTTCTCTCACATACACGTACAGATACGTTCACTCCCACACGCAAAAACATACATAGATGTCACGCCAATACATAAATATATATATACATATATATATATATATATATATATATAGACACGCTCCAATCTACACACAAATATATTATTGAAACTAAATACCGCAATTATCTGTGTATGAGACGCAATATTTTTCCAGATTTTTTAGCCCAAAAGTTAAGGGTGCGTATTGTATATAAGAACTGAATGTTAACTTTTTCCGATCACATTGGCGCCGCCATATTCAGGAAGGGTTGACCGAAAGTATATTATATCGAGGGTCTGAACACATTTGTTTTATATCGCTACAGAGAAATAGCTACTAAATAAAGACACCTAAAAGTCTGAAAATTATAGAAATAAAAGAAATTCCTTCAAAATGAAGATATTTCATTCGCATCAAAAAACTCCGAACCACTTCCTCAGAATAATTTTGTCTAAGCATAATGATAGAATGAAACAATCGTATAGGTAACCGATCAAGCTAAGATGGGCTATTTTGACTTCAAATTTAAGGAAAACAAGCGGCGAATTTTTCTTACACTTCCATAACCCCTCAGATATCCTGCCTCAGCTTGTCACTGGATAAGTCTCTGTGGGAGGAGAGTATTTTGCGAACCACTCAAACATATAATAATGGAACCTAGGTTCCAGCATAATAGATGGAAAGCAAGGTGGATGAATCTAAAGTTGGGTCAAAGGCGAGCTTTACCAGATGCTTGGCGGAAGAACCACATAGGTCAACGATCAGGATCAAGGGTGCGTCTATTGTTAAGAAAATAAAAGCAGCCAGATTACCATAACTCTAATCCAAACCGTACATCCACGCAGTGTCGCTCTTCACTCAGATAAACAAATGGAGCGTTCTGCCGAGATGAAGCTCTATTCTCAGTGTTCGAAAAACCAACCACCCGAGTTTACAGTATCTGTAGTCGAGCATTATGTGTATACAAGAACCATAGTGAATGAGAATAGTTTACAGAAGAACTTGACGCCGTTTTGAAAAAAAATAAATAAATAAAAGATAAAAACAGAAAAGTTGCAGTCCTCGACGAAATACAACTTGAAGTTTGGCAGACAAAATTTCACGTCATACTTCTCCGATGATGCAACAGAACACAATAGAAAAATTGGCGAAAGGTCGCAATCTTCCCTTCCCCATGAAAGACGACGTCAGAATCACTAAGAACTTCAGAGGCATAACTCTTACTACTGTAGCTGCCAAGGTTTATAATGCCCTTGCTTCTCAATCGTATCTGACCCGAAATCGAGAAACATCTTTGGAATAATCAGAACGGCTTTCAAAGAATTCCCTCCAAAACTTCATAGATTCTGACAATCTGTTGAAACATCGATGAAAGAACAAAGAATCTCGAGGCAACACTACTATTCGCAAAATTCTCTAACGGACTTGATCCCAGACACATGAAGAAAATACATATGGTCTTCCCAAGGAAACTGTTACCGCTATAATAATGCCTTACAAAAATACGAAAGCAATAATTCGCTCACTTGGTGGAGACACCAGCTTTTTCGACATCGTTGCTGGAGTCTTACGAGTAGATACATTTGTACCATATCTATTTATACTTTGCCTAGACTACGAACTTCGGACATGCATACATCTGATAAAAGAAAATGATTTCACATAAAAAGGCTAGAAGCAGTTGATATCCTGCAGAAACTATAACAGACGTAAACCACGCAGATGAGATATCACTTCTCTCATATACACCATGCAGAATTCTTATTGCATAGTCGAGTGCGGGCAATGGGAGGCTTTATCCTCTACGTGAATGCAAATAAAACAGTGTAGATGCGTTTTAAGCAAAAAGGAGACATTTTCACACTAAATGGCGAGACTCTAAAATTAGTAGACCAGTTTACTTTGCTCGGTAACAATATCTTATCTACTGAAAATGATGTTTACATTTACGAAGGCATTGAATGCTATTGACAGTTTGTCGACCGCATAGAAATCTGATCTATCCGATAAAACAAAACGAGATTTTTCCAAACAGTAGCTGTGTCCATACTACTATATGGATGTACCACATGGATGCTAACAAAATGCATTGAGAAAAAGCTAAATGGAAACGACACAAGAATATTTCATGCTGTCTTCAACAAATCCTGAAAGCAAAACCCAAAACAAGCTGTTCTGCCACTTGCTCCCCATCTCACAAATCTTTCAACTAAGACGAATAAGACATGCAGGACATTGCTGGAAAAATAAGGACGAACTCATAAGTGATGTTCTCTTACGAACTCCTGCATATGGACGTGCCATTGTCGGACCAGCAGCTCTGAGGGGACACAGGATGTAACCTAGATTTGCCGGAAACGATGGGTGATAGGGATGGATGGTGAGAGAGAGAGAAAGAGTTAGAGAATACCGTTCAACCAGCGCGACTTGATGATGATGATGATGATGATAATTGAACTTATTTTTACTTATTTTGTATGCATATGTTTGTGTGTGTGTGTATATATCTCTCGCCTGTGTGTGTTTGTCAGTGTGTCTGTGTGTGTATCTATCTCTATGTGTCTGTACATGTTTCTCTGTTTAAGTCTCTCTCTCTCTCTCTCTCTCTCTCTCTCTCTCTCTCTCTATCTGTGAGTGTGTATGTATGCGTGTGTGTGTGTGTGTGTGTCTCTCTCTCTCTCTGCGTCTCTCTGCAGCTCTCTCTATATATATGTCTCTGTGTCTGTGAGTGTATGTATGTATGTATCTTTGTGTCTGTATGTGTGTCTATGTCTGTGTATCTGTGTATGTGTGAATAATAACACTAAACATCAAACAGCTCTTATCAAAGTTAATATTAAGATAAAAGATAAAGTGTAATGTTATGCCGCCATGTGCCCAGCGAGCTTGCAGGGTGCTGTTCGTTCCCGGCAAGTTCACCAGTTAACGCAGGGCACAGACGTTGGTTGTGGGGTTTGCTGAACGCTATTGAATGCTACAGATACCAACGACTCGCTAGCTGAACCACATTTTAAAGCCACTAGGCGAGTTATAGGTGAATTATTAAAAGTTAACACAGCTAACTGGCCAGTTTTCCCCCTCAAATACAAGGTCTTCGAAAAATACAATTCTTCCACAACAAAAAAGGACTCTGAACTGCCGTGTTTGGGTTAGCAAGATTAATAACAATATTCTTTTGATGAATAAAAGAAAGAAGCAAAGAAAAAAACAATTCAAGTAAAAGTCAGGAGTGAGATAGTTTTTCTATATCTCGGAAGAACCTCCATTAGAATATCCATATCCTAGACGAGGTACTATTTACCAACCCCTCCGCTCGGGCAGGATATGACACAAGGTCAATTTTTAAGCGGAGTTTAACAGGTTTTGAATTCAGAGTTTTCCTTCTCCTAGACTAGTTGCCTCACCAAGGCTGAAGAACCTAGTCCGTCCTACTATTTATCCATAGCTGGAGGGAGAATAAGGGGGTTCATACCTTTCCCAAGGGTATTTGCCCGAAAGTGAACGTAATAGCGCGACTGGAGTACGAACTCGCGTACTACGATTCCGCAGTTCATCGCTTTAACCATTACACCACGAGGACACCCATCCTAGACGAGGTCCCCCATTTAATATCTGTTAATGGCGGAAGGGGAAAATATAGTTCGTCAGCGGTAGACACGTTCCGCTTCCCTTTGGACTTTGGGATTTAATGTTAGAGCTCGTGCTCTAAATCTCAAGTTTATCATTGGGGAAATATTCCCTCTTTTCTCCTCTGTCTTATCAGAGCGATTCTTTCCTCCCGTAATTTCTCTTTTATTCACATCAGCATGAATGCAGCAGGATAAATTTGAATATACTTAAATTGTATGTTCACTTACTTTGGATTTTGTGGAATTTATTCTCTTCTCTTTTTCCCCTCGTTATTTGGGTTTCCATAACGCGTTAGTTGAAGGACACACGTCTTATTTCAGATAAGACCAAGATTGTCTCTTCCCTCGTGGACAAGTCTTTTCTTTACGTATTCGTTTAACGAGGTTCTGTTGTATACTGTGTCGTTATTAACAACAAGGAACACGTATGTATATAAAAATATAAGATTATATTTTTAATTTTGGCGATGATACTTGTATGGAGCAGAAAAGCAATCGCAGAGGGTTCGCGCACACGAAGGAGCTGTTGGGAGACGGAAGGACCAGTGAACAACTGACTTTAGCCGAAATTCGGGAACTTATATAGTCTACAACTCTCACGTGACCTGCAGCAATTCCTCTTTTTCGTTAACTATGGTTACGCCCACGTCTCACTTCTTTGCTTTCCATTGGTTATGTTGTCTGCTTCCCATTGGCTACTTGCCCAAGCCCGGTTCTGAGGGCGTACGCATCTACCACTATCACCGAATTCATCCACGCCCACAGTTCAGGTGATATTCCGATATCTTCGATCGGATGCACCTGTTTTCAACATCCACCGTATCCACAGTACCTGTGAGCATGGTAACACTTTGACAATCACCTTGATATCATACTTGAGCAGATGCAGCTGTCTCAACATCCTTTGATACACAGCACCGGTGGACATGACATTTCGATGATCACGCCGGTCTTATCAATCTATGTTAACAACATCCACCGTATTCACACCCGCAGGTCACGTTAATATATTACAGTTCACCATACCTCGGAGTGCTGATTCATTCAAAGGATAAGTTTTTTCTTTTCTCTCAGCGTCCACAGTGCGGCATGACTTTGGAATTTGGCTTTCTTCCATATCCCAAATTCTGTTCTTAGTTTTTTCTCAAAGAACAAAAGGCAACTCCTTATGCGTCTTCATCCTTCGACGAATAAATGGCAACTCATTATGTGTTTTCACCCTTTAATGAATAAACGGCAACTGCTTAGTTTCCGTAGTTGGAAAATTCACCACGTGTTGGCTTTATGACGTTTTTTCTCAGTACCAATAATGGTCACAGGTCTGCTTCTCCGCTGATGCATACATGGCTAATAGAGAGTGAGGTTATACCCTACCCACATCACCTTGTAATGATAGAGAGGGGTAAAGAGAGAGACGGCTTCTCTTTTCATAATTCTGCTTTCTACCATAGTTGGCTGGGCCAGCGAGTCGCACCTCCTTCTCCCTTAATGTATTAGGGTGTCACATTTCCTCGTCTCAGTAAAAACAGTTTATTGTGTGTATGTGTGTGTGTGTGTGCGTGCATGCGCGCGCACACACACACACACACGCTTGGGTCAGCATGTATACGTCTGTATCTATGAATGTATGCGTGGGTGTATGCATGTGTGCATACGTGCGTGTTTGTGTGTATGCCCGTGCGTATGTACATGTGTGTGAGCATGCGTTTGCGTCTGTGTATGTGTATGCACAACCGTGTAGGTGTGTATGCGAGTGTGTGTATATATATATATATATATATGCGTGTAATGTTTTGAGATAACGCTCTGCACTGTCCTCGAAAGATAGTTAATCACTGGTATTTGAAAAAAAATGACAAAAAGAAAACAACTTATTAACACGAATGATTGATAAAGAAAGTAGATACATTAAAATGACAGCAGATCAAGAGGTGAAATCACCGATAAAGCTCTCATGGAGAAGAACAAAGATTCACCTGAAGTTTTTGCTACACAAGAAAGTCACACTTTGACGGACGGTGGCATGCGAAAAAAGATCGTCAAACTTTCTCTTTCTCTCTTCAACAAGCTACACCATAAACAAGATACTTTCGGTGAGTGGCCACTATTTTATAGAAAAGAAGTGATATTTACCGTGATTTCGCATTGGTCACATTCACATTACTCACTCCTAAAAATGCAAAACATCCCAATATGGCTCAATGTTCAAGGTACCCTCACAGTCAAATACATTCTCCTAAACTGCAACAGTTTCAGACATACTCACCCAAAATACTATCAGACAATCAGCCTAAAGGACCTTTTCAAAAATACCAAACCCGAGGACATCTTGAGTTTTCTAAAAGAAACCTACCTGTTCATCAAAATCTGACCAAATCAACCATCTAAAATCTGACCAAATATAATAAAGCATAATAAAAACCCATACCTTAAACCGTAAAACGCACACAAAAGACAAAACCAATCTAACCCTATCTGACATTAAATAACCCAGAGAAGTTTATATACCGTTAAACAAAGCTCAAACTCAAACTATCTTTACGGATGCTCTTTTGTTAGTCATTCTATGTTAAATGGCTCTTATTCTACAATCGAACCGTTCCCTTATACCCGCCAGGAAGCGATGGAGTAAATAGCACAACTACTGTCCTTCTACAAGGATGGCTTTCGCACGGGGTAACCCACGAGTCTTGATATTGCCATTATTCCCAGGTTCACTCAGTCTCGGAGTACTAGTACCTGTTATCTATGCGTCAAAGAAATCTGCAACCCAGTCAACTGGGGCAATAGAATACACCAACTGCATCTCTGTAGAGGCGTAAGACCCTACCAAATGAGTGTCCTGATTTATAACTCTAAACTGCATTTGATGGTGAAGCTCCAATTCTGCAGCTTTGGGAAATGTGGAGTACTCCTTCATTACCATTACTCCCAGGTCCACTCTGACCTAGAGTGATTGTACTTGTTAGAGTCCCATCTATGGGTCCAACAGAACTATTTATCATTTACTGTACTTGAAACCATTAAACTGTGTGCCAACTGATATAAATTATTAGTATTACATTGCAAGTCTTGGAACCATTCAACTGTGTGCAAACAAATGAGCTCTGGCTCTTTTTAAAATAATGTTACCTACCAACTAGACCTTTATAAATCATATATATATATATATATATATATATAATATGGCATTAAATAAACTACAATTTCTTGGACTTTCCTTCTGGTCTTCAACTTCAAACTATCTGTGGAAAAAAGCTTGGCAATAGTGGATGTCCAATGCCATTTTTCTTGAATACAAGAGGTGGAGGAAAGATATAGACTATGTTGGGTCATTAAATTATTTTAGCTCTATAGGCTAAAAAGAATTTGGAACCACAAATCTAAATTTTTCTTATAAATTCTAATTATTCAGTGTTAAACAGAACTTTTTTGTCAACTGTGAATAATTTGATTAGTGATTGAATGACTGATTACAACGGCACGTCAACCAATTCCTATTTTCATTTTTTGTAGTTGTTTCTAAAGAAGTTTTTGCTTTTTACGTGCAGTCCTTTCGAACACGAATAATATTTTTCACCTGTAAATGGGACCCTAAGCACACAGATTAAGAGTGGACCTGGAAGCTGCATCATCAGAAATAGTGTGGTACGCCCTTTTTTGGTGGGTGGGTTCATACCTCTTTGCAGAATATACTGGCAGCAAATTCTAAGCTCGATCCACAGGATGATGTTTCATTTTAATCTTAATTACTTTTTATTTCAACTACTAAAATTTCAACTTCAAAGATAAATAAATAAATAAATAAATAAAAGTGATTAAAAAATGGATCTCATGCAAAAAAGTGTCGCGTACATTGAGTATTTTTTTTTCAAGGATACGGCCTTCTACATAAATACGGTTTCAGTTGATTTAATTAATAAAATGCTCTGCTTAGTGCTCAGTGGTGCGATTATTCCAAGGTCAACCACGATACGTAATGTCCCACTTGGAAAGTGAAGATAATATGAAGTGACGACCAGATTGTTGAGGATGATTGCAGTGTCATTTCGACATATCCGCGGAGAAATAAACTGGAAATTAAACCTTTGTATAAGATCGTCTTTAACTGATGAGCAAAGATAAAAACCCTGCTGACAAAGCGTTACTTTGTTTAAATACTGTTATGTCAATGGGTGCTTTAGTGATAACATTTTATTAGTCATATCTGTGACAAACCAACATAGAAACAGGTTGAGATAATAACTGGAAATTTAATGATTCTATGACCTGAAAGACATAATGGGCTTCCTTGTTGTCGTTTTGTTTTTATCAAATTTATCTACTTAACATTATTTAATTATGTGAAAAAGTTCCCAGTACGCTTGTTTTAAAATCTATAGATGGGACTCGTTCTATCAACGAAGCGTAAAATATCCGGGCTGTATCAACGCCTTCTTGAAGGCGTTGGCTGTATCCCCAGTAGAAAAGTAAGACCACTCTAAAAACTGGGTGTCCTGGGTATAACACTAAACTGCGTCTGATGATGAACCTAAAGTTCTGGAGATCAAGGTAGTGTGAAGTACTCCTTTGTTACCATTAATCCCAAGTTCACTTTCACTGAGAATTGTAGGGCTTATTAGTGTCTTATCAATGGGTTAAATAGTTATATTTAAAAATTATTAGTATTCGATAGAAATACTTGGTACCCAATAACGGAAAATTATTTATATATAATTGTTTTCAAGTGATTATTATTAGTTACTTAAAACTATATAACGTCATGCAAAAAATAATAATTAAATAGAAACAATTCCTTGAAACCATATAATTATCATTATTAGATAGGAATACTTGATATTATATAAATATTTGAACAAGATAGGAATACTTGATATTATGCAATTATTAGAATTAAATAGGAATAGTTAGTGAGTAAAGTTGGCGACTGTAGTCGAGAGTGAACCAAAAGCTCCCTTTGCGAAAGCTACTGCAACAAAGCGGAGGAGAGGGTGCTACTCCTTTTTTTGGACTGACCCACTTTACTCTTGATCCGTACCTTAAAGTGCTGAGTTTTAAGGAAGACGGCATCAAGTACAAATTTTTTAGTTTTTGGTATGACTCGACCTGGGATTGAACCCAGGTCTCCCGGGCCATTGGCGAACACAATGCCAATAATTATTTGAAATAGATGGGAATACTTGATATTATATAACTATTAGAAATCATCATCATCATGTCGCGCCGCCAGCGCGGATATCCCTGACCCTCTCTCGCCATTTCTCCCTATCATTCATCGCCTCCGGCAGGTCCTCAGGGCTACATCCCGTGTCCTCACATAGTTGCTGTATGTAAGTTCGTGCTGGTCGTCCTACTTTTGCACATCCATAAGCGGGGGTCCACAGGAGTACATCGCTCATGAGCTCGTCCTTGCTTCTCCAGCAGTGTCCCGCGTGTCTGGTTCGTCTAACTTGTATAGTTTTCGTGATGGGGGGCAAGTGTCCATATAGTTGAAGTCTCGTGGGGTGTTGTCGCCAGGACTTGTTTAATACTGCTCTCAACATTCTTGTGTAATTTCCGTCTAGTTTCCTCTCCAGCCGCTTCGTCAGCGTCCATGTGGTGCATCCATATAGTAGTACCGACACAACCGCTGCCTGGAAGAAACTGCGTTTCATTTTATCCGTTAGGTCCGACTTCCATATGATCGAGAGCCTATCGATAGCTGTCCATGCCTTAGTCAGTCGTGTGTCGATGTCTTTTTCGGTTGATGAGACGCTACTGGGAATACTTGATATCTTAAAATTATTAGAATTAGGCAGGAATACTTGTTATTTTTGAATTATAGGAATTCGGTGGGAATATACTTGATATTTTTGAATTATAGGAATTCGGTGGGAATACTTGATGTTATATAATTATTCGATTTAGATAGGAATATTCGAGATCATACTATTGTGTTTGGAGGTGTCTGTGGTGTAAGAGTTATCTTCGAAGGAAGTGGACATGGTTACGCGAGTTCAAATCCTGGACGGAGCTGATTGCTTTTCACATCGCTCTAATACCCTTGGAAAAGGGATGAATCTAATTATTTTTCCTCCAGCTATTTGTAAATAGTAGGGTAGACTGATTTCTTCAGCCTTGGATGGGCAACCGATCCTGGAGAAGAAAAACTCCGAATTCAAACCTCTTAAACTGCGCTTAGAATTGACTTTGTGTCACATTCTGCCCGTGCTGAGGTGTTGGTAAATACATTCAACTGTGTTCATATTATTTGTATTAGATGGAAATACTTGATTCACATAACGGTTTATTATTAGTTACTTGAAACCATATAACTGTGTGTAAATAGAAAGAATTACTTCAACCATTTAATTGATTGTTAACTAGGAATACTTGATATGACATATTATTTCGAATTAGGTTCATGTGAGATCATACAATTATGTTGAAATTATTTGTATTAGATAGGAATACTTTATATCATATAACTAAGTGCAAAAAGAAGCTCTTAAGAAACAACGACACACAAATGTGTAAGTAGGAACATACAATAAACACGATTGCGTTCATTGTAGATTCTAGGCTTAAAATAACACTTCACGAGTTGAAAAACCGTTAAAATCAATCGATAATCTTAAACGAATTCACAGTTGAAAAGCATTTTCTTTCTTTCTTTTTTTCTTTCTTTTTTTATCGTTTTCTTTTTCTTTTTTCCTGGAAACTCATGCCTGAAAATAAAATATAATAGTTGAACAGCAGTTGCTGCTGGTAGTTTAGATCGGTGTCATAAAACGTTCGGAAAACTTGAACTGACAATATTTGGCGAAAAGAATTGTTGTAAAGGAATAATAAGAAGGTATCGATGAAAACAGAAAGATTATTTCACGGTAAATAATCAAATTGCTTATACGAATGAAGAATGTAACGTCTATCTCCACATACCCACACCCTCCTAACAGATCACTACACTGATATATGGATTTTGAGTGATACATTTTAACGGCATGTCAAGCTGTCTAAGGTTATTTTATGCTAAGGAGTTAGGGAATGGCGGTGATTGTCTGCTTATTTTTACATTTTTGTATTTTTTCTTCTTTTAGGGGGGGATTTTTATTGCACGCGGTCCAATCGAATAAGAATAATTTTTAAATAGATTTTTATTTCACCCATAGATGTGACAAGTACTATCACTCCGGGTTCGAGTGAACCAGTAAGTAATGGAAATTAAGGGGTTCTCCACACTTCCCAGGTCTCTAAAACTGGGGCCTCACTATCAGATGCTGTTTTGTGTCATACCCAGGAAACCCACCTCTTTTGATTGGGTCTTACCTCCTCTACAGGGGATACAGTCAACGTCTTCTAAGCCCCTTCGACAGAATGACCCTTTCTAGTATTGTCAGTTCAATCCTTACAGGTATTCCACTATGGTGGTTTTATTCCAGACTAAGTTGCAAGAATAAGAGCTTGGAAAATAACACAAGATACGATAGTCTACCCTAGCCAAGCTGGGCACAAGGACAAGAATATGGGATATCCGTGCGAATCGAGTTTTCTAAAAACTAAATAAGAATAAGAAATCTATATATTTTATTGATATGTAAAAAAAAAAAGGTGGAGGAAATGTTTTATTATTCTTCATCTTAAATAAGTCTTACCACTTATGAATTTATATACAATCAATGATTTAGGAGGTGCAATTAGCGTAATGGTTATCGTTATAGGAAATGGAATCAGAGACCCGAAACTGTCTACGTTTCACTTTGTGCTAATATCCTGGACCATCTCTTCTCCTCGCAGTGATAGGTAAGTGGTAGAGCAGAGGGTAAGGTAACCAGTCAAGGAGAGGGAAAACACTGATTCAAATCAGCTGTATTCCGTTTAAAATTGACGTTGAGTTATATTCTGCTCCTAGTGGGTGGATTTGGCAAATGCATTCAATAAATGAAATTAATATTACTGACTGGACTGGTAGAAATTCCATGTTGAAATAGTAAATACAAATAATATGAAATATTTAATTTCACTGTATCATTCATAAATAATGACTGAATGCCTAAAGTGCTGAACTCCAGTCGAACTATAACGTTCACTTGAGAAAGACATGAAGCCCCCTTTTTCCCCCAGCAATAGGTTAAATAGTATCATTGATGTGCATCTACAAGGATAGCTTTAGCATTAGATAACCCGCAAAAGTTGATATGCCATTAAACAAAGGAAACCGACCCAAACTATGAATAAATTCACACAGAACAATTTTTTCTGAAAGTTAATTTTATTCAAAAACAGTGGCTCTCAGCGTTTTTTTTTTCTTTTGCCTATAGACCCGTTTCATTCCTATTTAATTCTCAGAGACCTCCTTAGCCATTCAAAGTTTAAGAAAATCCTATTGGATTTTTATAATTAAATATTATTAGAAATTGTATGAAAAAAATTGTTAAAATATTTTATGTTATGTTATGTTAAGTCGGTGTGTTCTGCCGCCCCAGCCGAAGAGGCCAATCCAAAACGGATATTGTTAGATGTTATTTATAATAAACCTTGAAAAATTCTTTTTTAAATTTCGAACCAGAAAAAAATGACAAAATGCAAGTTTCTTATAAATGATAAAAGTTTATTTTTCTTGTGTATTGTTCTTGTTTTTGACCCAGAAAACTAAGTGGATTAAGACTAAATTGTCTGCCGTTCAAATGCTTAAATGATTGTATATATCAAGTTGGTGGACAAACATCTATGGGTTTTGTTATTTGAAAGTGTAATGTCTCGTTTTGAATAAACTATTTTAGTGTAACATGCCATTTTAAAGCTTGAATTTCGCTCTATGCAAATGTTTTTTGAATTTGCAATTTATTCTTGTTTATGTTTGGCTGTGAAATTCAAGATGAAAAGAAAAAGAAGAAAATGCGAGCAAAATTGAATATGAGTTAAAAATTCGATGCGAGCAATGGAAACATATTGCAGTATCAACTAAACATTCAACCAGGAGAGCGATAATTAATGTAAAACTCAGTATCGGTTTGAGAATTTCGTTACTAGGCTTGAGCCTTGAAGATGAGGAGGGTCACAGAGATACTTGGGCAATTGACGAAAACTAGTTCTGAAATTACCAAAAAGGATGCACCCCCCCAAAAAAAACAGAAAAAAAAAAGAAAATCGAAAAGTTACAGAACCAAATTTTCTCCTAATAAAACCAAAGAGTTTGTTTCTGTTTGGTTTATTTGTTAATCGGCATATCAACCCTTTATGGGATATTTAATACCGAAATTTCATTTTATCATTTCTAAATGCTTGCTTACAATCATTAATATATTGTCAGTTTTTCTTTTAGTTTATCATCTTTTGTTTGCTTAATCAATTCATATCCAATAATTTTCAAACAGATCTATTTGACCCATCGATGGTACCCTAACAGATCTATTTGACCCATCGATGGTACCCTAACAGATCTATTTGACCCATCGATGGTACCTTAACAGATCTATTTGACCCATCGATGGTACCCTAACAGATCTATTTGACCCATCGATGGTACCTTAACAGATCTATTTGACCCATCGATGGTACCCTAACAGATCTATTTGATCCATCAAAAAACCAATAAGCAAAAAAAAAACAATTCAAAAAGCATGTTCTCATGTTAAAGACAACCCTTTAACATTTCTGTTTTTAAGTTGGGATTAAGAATAGAATTAATTTGGCTTGAAAAGTTGCCCCTGAATTGAAGCTGTAAAAGAAATAATTGTTATTAAGAAGTTTAATCTATCATTTCGAGTATTACCTAGTTTCCAGCAGTTTCAGAAGTTTTATG
Organism: Sepioteuthis lessoniana; assembly: GCA_963585895.1. NCBI lineage: Eukaryota > Metazoa > Mollusca > Cephalopoda > Myopsida > Loliginidae > Sepioteuthis > Sepioteuthis lessoniana. The sequence goes on from OY757909.1 coordinate 904,316, forward strand.
GTTTTGCTTGTAAAACGAATTTATCGTTTTCCAAAACACAAAGGAGAGAGAGAGAGAGAGAAAGAGAGAGAGAGAGAGATAATACAAACTGATGAATTTTCTGACTTGCGGAAACATAAAACAATTGGTGTAGAAGCTTAATAGAATGGTTTCCAAGAAATAATTAGCATAGTAGGAAAAAAACCGACAGAAAATGGGAAGATGTTAGAGAAGAATTAGCTGGTAAGTCATACTCTGCATTACAATCAAGTTAGTCATGGAAGGAATTAGGAAAAAAGTCTTTGTACAGTCGTTGATTCGAAATGAACAATAACGATGATGATAATGATATTCAAGGAGCAGAAAACTCTAAATTTAAACCAGCTGTACCTAACATAAAAACTGACCTTGTGTCGCATTCAACTCGTTATGGAGTGTTGCGTAAATACACACTCATTGACACCAACTCGCATGAATTTTATATCATAACAACATATCAGTTTTAGCTTAATGGTGTTATTCAATATGCATATTCAGCTCAAAAAATCAAATTGTATCAAATAACTTTGTTTATATTTATCGTCAATCTGGTTTGGAGCTCAGATTTTTTGCTTTTTTTTTAATTTTTAAACTGCTTAATTATTGAATAAAACAATTTTCTCGTCTGAAACTGATAACGACTTTGACAGTTTTTTTTGTCTTTGTTTTTTAGGACGACAATTTTCTATATTGATGAGATTTTATTTTATTTTATTGTGACAACATTCTTTTAGCTGAGCCTTCTTCAGATTGGCAGCCATTTCTATGATATGTACAAAATTACGTAAAACTCTTCTGTGAACCAAATTGGTTAGTATATATATACAAAGATATTTACATATTAATTCAATTATTTTCGTTATGTTTGTCATTCTCTCTCTCTCTCTCTCTCTCTCTCTCTCTCTCTCTCTCTCTCTCTCTCTCTTACCGGGGGTTGGAGAATACGCTGACTACAACCCTGCAGATTGGCGAGACCCTCCAAACGAGTGTCCTTGATACAAAACAATCTAATGATGGAGCTCTAGTCCTGGAGCTTTGGGGAATGTTGAGTATCCCTTCATTGCCATTGCTCTTATGTTTCCTCTGAATCAGAGTGGTAGTACCTACTAGGGTTCATTTATGGTTCAAATCGAACTGTTTAATCCTTTATGTGTACAAACAAATAATTATTATTAAATTGCATTATTATTGCCCGATAGAAATACTCGAAACAATTTAACTGAGTGCTAAAAGAACTATTAGTGTTAGATAGTAGGATTTGAAACCATGAAACTGTTGCAAACGGATGAGCTCTGGTTAGAATAAAAATAAGAAAGTAAAGTCGGCGACTGTGGTCTACGGTGTCCAGAAAGCTCCCTTTTCAAAAGCTACCACAACGACGTGTAAGGGAGGGCGCTACTCCTTCCCCACTTTACCCTTGATACGTACTTTATAATGCTGAGCATTAAGCAAGGAGATATCAAGCACAATTTTGTAAGTGTTTGGTATGACGCGCCCAGGGACCGAACGCTGATCTCCCGGGTCATTGGCGAACGCTCTACCCACTAGACCAATGAGCTGGTTAAAAATCAAGATACCTAAAAACTATTTGTTCACACGTATATATATATATATATATATGTATATATATGAAGGATTTGGCATTAAATAACCGACAAGGGTCGATATACCATAAAACAAACCAACCAACTCCCACAATCTCTCTCTCACTCTATCTCTCTCTCTCTCTCTACACACACACACTCACATATATATATATATAGGCTGGACCAAAAGAAGGTATACACTTTTCAGGGGGTTTCTTTCCATTTTATTTCATTGTTTTATACATTTACATTTATTTAACACTATTTAATCTGGAGAGTTCTCAAAATGGCTTCCATGGAAATTCTTCGAATAACTCCAGAATGAAATTAAACCACGGTATATATACTTCTGGCCCACTCTGCACGCACGCTCGTGCGCACACACACACACACACACACACACACACACACACACACACACACACACAAACACACACACACACACACACACACACATATATATATATATATATATATATATATCTTTTTATATATAAAAAAAGAAAAAATTCACTTCTTTGGTGTCATTATAAATTTATTTCTAGTTTTGAAACTATCATCAGATGTAAGACTAAAATTTTTATTTGGGTGTTCTTATATTGCTTTTTAGACTATTTCTCCCGGATTATGCATGCATATACACACATGCACATACACACATACATAAATATATATATATATATATATATATATATATATATATATATATATGTGTGTGTGTGTGTGTGTGTGTGTGTGTGTGTGTGTAGTTGGGCAGCAGTCTTTCATTTAAGCATGTTTGATTAAATAATATAGACACATTTTGTCTATATAATTTTATTAAGATCCTTTCGAGTTTCCTGATAAGTGTCTTGGTTTCAGGTTGGAATTGGTGGATGCATTTACTAAAATTGTCCCGACTGCTTTCGGACCTTTCATAGACCATTCATCAGGGGTTGCTTGCATGTGTAAAGAGTGTTTTTAATGAGTTTTGGAAGTTAGGACACTGCTGGAGAAGCAGAGATGAACTCATAAGAGATGTACTCTTATGGATCCCCACACATGGCCGCGCAAAAGCAAGGCGACCAGCTCGAACGTACATTCAGCAGCTATGTGAGGATACAGGATGTTGTCCTGAAGACCTACCTAGGGCGATGAACGATAGGGAGGAGTGGCGAGAGAGGGTCAGGGATATCCGTGCTACCAGCACGATATGATGATGATGATGATAACATAACAAAACTACGCAAACACAGAGTTGGATAAAACTGAGTTGCTGATGAATTTAAAAAACAGAACGCTATCGACGGAAATAGAATACTATCAAGAAAATATGGAATATTTTTAAAAAAATCAAAAGGCATTTCAAAACATTGTCTCTATTTTCAAAGTTAATTCTATTGTTTTTAGGCCTTTTTGTTTTTATATGTGGGCTTCTAGGATTTGTAGTCGTAGCTTATTAATTTCGTCTGCTATTACAGTGGTGTTTTCAACTGGAATTTTTTTAAATTTGGATTTGGGAATTGAATGTGTTTTAAGATGTAAGGCTAGAATCATTAAGATGCATTGTAAGCCGTTTTGAAAGAGTTTGTAGTGGTGAGACCAACATAAGCATTATTTTCTTTGGAGACACAGTCTCCCAAGGGACATTTGAACAGACATACGACATTTGTCCTATCAAGAAGTTCAATGGAGGGGGAAGTATTATTAGAAATAATTAGGTTGGAGGTTTTAAATTTGTTGTTGTAAATGATATGTCTTACTTTTTTGGTAGGATCTGTAGGGAGAACATTTTTGGATAAGGTTTTTTAATATATGTTCATCTATCTTATAATTACTATGAAATTAGTTTTTGTAGTAAAAGTTTATTGATTGATTATGGTTTAGGATATTGTCTATGTTATGTTGTTCAATTTTATTAATGAAATGTTTAATTTCGGTATCAACAATGTAGTTGGGAAACCTATTATTAATGAGGGTTTGTTTTATATTTTGAAGTTCGTTAAGGAAGATAGTTCGAGAGGAGGATAGTAGCTCTGGAAATAAGTGTTTTTGTAATTGTTCTTTTATAAAAGAAGAGGCAATCACAATGGAAATTGAGGGTGCTGGGATTAATGTTAGGTGGTTTTTTATATGTGGAGGTGATAAATCGGTCAATATTGCTTATGTCTATAAGTATACCTAGAAATGGGATTTTATTGTTGATATTGATTTCTTGTGTGAAATTGAGAACAGAATTATTTTGAAAGGTCTCTTGTGTACTAATAGATAAAAGCAATATAGACCAATTTATCACCACATATAAAAAACCTGCTAACATTAATCCCGGCACCCTTAAAATGTCTCTTTATCATTTAATCAAACATGCTTATATATATATATATATATATATATATATATATATATATATATATAGGAAATGAGTCTAAAGGTTAGAAAGTTAAGTAGTGATTCAAGGTGAATAGGAATCTTCAGTAGAGTGCTCAATGTCAACTGCTGTATAGATTAGATTTAAATATTAATAATATTGAGTATATTTAACTTTTACATATAATTAAATAATCTACAAATCAATTCTTATTGTGAAACATTAATATAAAGGCAAAAATTGATTAAATAATTTGAATTAAATTTCTGTCATAACGAATATATAAATTTTATAAAAAAGAGAATATAAATATACGTCCTTTTTAAAAAAGATAAAAATAGTATAATAATTTAATATATATATTTGAAAAAAGAATCCAACTTAACGCTATGGTCATAAATGTTAGGAAGAACTATCCGATTTTTTTTCATCATACAACGTGTGAAAGCACGTGCGATAGCCAGCCCTCATCAGCCGCCAACCAGGGGTAATAGCACAGTTTCGGTAGCTCAAGGTGGTACTGCCACTCCAGGCGCTACTAAGTAGCTTTTGCCACCGGACAGAGGATTAAAAGAATTTTATATATATATATATATATATATATATATATATATACACGCCAGATCAATTAAGAACATAAGACGTTCATCTTCATTTTTAGTGTGCAGTTTGTGATTTTTAAAAAAAGACGTGTTTACTTTCGGCCGTTGATGTTTACTGTGACCGTTTCTAACGTAATCACATGGGAATAGTAGTTCCGCGTGTATTTCATTCATGCTGAAAACTTCTCGCTTTCCACCAAATCCAATGCATATTGCGCCGTGGTCTGAAGACGATTTGAGGCAACTTTCAAACTGCGGCCAGTGATTCCTATTTTTGAAAGAAACGAAATGACTGAGTGTCCTAGAAAACCACGATAGCCAACCTCAATAAGAATCACATGGCATATCCAACCCTTTTCCACGCAGTCGGCACGCAGTGTCACGTATCGGTTTTTCTTCCGCTTGTGTGCTTCATCCCGGTTTTCTTCCCAGGGGACAGTCAATTCTATGAGGAGGACACTCTTCTTTGAATCGGACCACGCTACAATGTCCGGCCGTTTTTCTGTTTGAATAATGTGAACTGGAAATTGTAGAGATGTCTTCAGATCCGATGAAACTTTCCAGTCACTAGCTCCGTTCAGTAGCTTGATACTGGGATTTTTTGTTTCCTCACAGGACATTCACCTTCCTTGAGAAATTGAATTATGGGTTCCTTGGCTGTAACAGGTTGCTGGTTTGCTGTCTCACATTGTGCTCTTACCAACTCTATCACCACCTCTAACACCTTGTTATGTCGCCATGTGTACATCTGAAGCGATTGTGGGCATGCTGATAGTACAAGGCGCAAGGTACTCCGATCACTTTTACACGACAAGCACAGGTCCGAATCGGTATATACCCATAATTTTTGGTTGGTCGCATTTGGTAAGAAATCATTAGTAGAGCGAAAAAAGAATAATATCGCCAGTGGTTCCATTGCAATTAAGGATTTCCACAATAATTTAATTGGTTCGATATCATTCCATTTTGTCCAAGCTCATTGTTTGGCCTGAGTAACAGCACTGGCTTTTCTTTGCTCTTCCTCAAACATCCTGACTTCTTCACTCACCATGTCTCTTTTTCCCTTTGGGCCCACCTTGGAGAATACCTTTTTGCTCGTGCTACCCAGCCCAGCTCGATTGGTTTGTGACTCTTATGATGTCTTTGATTCGTAGGCTACATTCCGCCTCCTGGGCGGCCTTAATGAGCGACCACTTCGTACCTGATTTTATTTCTGGATACGCCTTCCGAATGATCTCGTCGGCAGAGACCTTCCTCATCATGTGAAGGCTAACTTTCCTAATTTTGAATTCTTCCACCTGTGAAGATATTGGGAGCTGTAGGTTTTCAGGGTTGGTAAACAGACCCACTTTCGAAAAACAAGGAGGAATGAGCCACTTACGCAGGTATTTGTTGTTATACTGTTGAATCCGCTCAACGCTAGATATCGCAGTGTCATACGTCTGTAAGGGCCACAAAAGACGGGGTAGTAAACCATGTTGGTTACACCAAGCCTTCATCTTTCGGAGTAAACAAGTTTTTCCAATAGATTTAAGCCACTTCAAGGCTACTTTCTGAACCTATAACGATCAGTCAGTGGGGTTGAATAAAGACGTCTGATACTCTTTACCGACTTCTCCCTGACTGTTGGTCTCTTATCACCCCAATTTTGAAATGGATCTCCCTGACAGATCCTCCGACTAACGATAGGCTTCGACTTTTCTTTGGCTTGGCTTTTATTCTCGCCCATGTGAAAAGGTCATAATACTTTTGTAGTAAACCATCGGCAGCGATTGTGGACGGGACGAGAATAGTGATGTGATAAAAGCTCTGGAAGGAGAAAGAATCAGATGTTCACTTTTCATCACTCCTTTCGACGTATTTGCTGCATCTCGTAAGTTCCATAGCCAGGACGAAAAGAAGTGGGAAAATCACAATGCCCATCATAATGTAGATCTCAAGTGCCTGCCACTTGGTGGTATAGTTTTTAACGGTAAATTTCATGAAGGCTGAATTGAAATATTTCATTATGATTTCCCCAACCTTGCTAGGGAAGTTGAAAAAGTCGAGGGTCATTCGGATTAAGTGGTGCGGAACTGAACCGTATGCATTTCTGTTTTGTCCCTTTTAGCTGAGAGTATTGAGTTCTATATTATTTCTGAATGTTCCAGACATCCGGGAAAGCCAGATATCCCTGCCTTCTGGACAGATGTATTTATATAATGATTGCTCATCGGAAAGGTTGTCATACGGCGAGCAAGAACTCCAAAAAATATTTCTCTCTACATTTAGGAGGGATATTGGGCGAAAATTTATGATACCTCTTGACTGACTGCATTTCCTTTGGTATCCAAATATCATCATCCAGACACCATTCCTGTGGTACAATACCCTTCTTCCAACCTGCTGAAGGAGGACAGTGAGTTTTTTGTGGATACAAGGGCAGTTTTTATATAATTTGTATGATATCCCATTCATGCCCGGGGCACTACCTGCGCAGGCCTTATTGGCGAAATCTTGGACTTCAGTTTTATCCCGCTATCATCAAACATTACTGTTGGATCTTGTGGTTTTGGTAAATCTCTTAGAGGAGGTATTAGGATACCGTTTAAATCATCTGAGTATGTCATCCTCAAGTAATTCTCGAGTTCCTCCTTCGGTACATCAAGCTTTCTACTCTTTGGTTTCGCGAAAAGTTTTTTTGCGAAAGCATAAGGATTTGAGTAGAATGATCTCTGAGCCTGACGCTTTTTCTTTCGATATTTTCTCTGGTTTTCAGCTCTGGAGATCACCAAAATCCTTTTTTGAATATCATTTAGGATATTCTTAAGTTCCAACCTCTCATGAATTGGGGCTTCTTTTCATCTGCAGTTCAGCATTCTCTGTTCCGATCTTAACTTTCCCTTCCTGTATCTGTCGTCTATTCGGTCGTTTTACTTCGGTTTTATCTTTTTTATGCGTTACTGCCCCAAACCACTCCAGACAAACGTCATATATAACTCTGCTGAAAGATGACAATTGATGATCAATGGGACCCTTAAGACTGGTGGTGAGCAAAAAAGAAAGCTCCTGGTCTAAGTTTATCCAAGTAGCTGTCTGATTACCCTTGGGCCATTGAATTCTTGGCTAGCTAGGAATGTCCCCAGAACACTGACGCTCAACAATGGGCTCCTGAACACTGTGGGACTATTCCTGATTCATAAGCCCATCCTTCGATTTACATTCTCCGGTAGGAGAATTACGTCGTTTGCACCAGCGTGCCTTGTAGATTCGTAACCCTCGCAAGCTTTTAAATTCCGTTGTAGCTGGGTTCATATCCAAATCGTTACCGTTAGAGCAAATATGATGGGTGATATATTCTCCCTCCCCGCTACAGACAGCCTGAGGGCATTTTCCTTTCGTTGTACTGTTCATATTTGTTATGTTCCTGTCTTTCCGGGATGTTACTCCAACTTTCTGGAGGGTCACTTTGTCTTTCCAAAGAGTCATCTTGCTTTCCAGAGAGTCTTGGTGTTCAAATTTTCATCATACAACGTGTGAAAGCACGTGCGATAGCCTGTCCTCATCAGCTGCCAACGAGGGGTGATAACACAGTTTCGGTAGCTCAAGTAGCTTTTGCCACCGGACAGTGTATTAAAAGAATTATATATATATATATATATATATACGCCAGATCAATTAAGAGCAGAGACTACATTGGACGTCCATCTTCACTTTTAGTGTACTGTATTACACCGTCTTAATAGAGATAAACAAACTTTTAGCAACTCGATTGAATGAATTTATAATTGAAATAGCTTTTTGATTTAGAATATATATATTTTAAAAAAATAAAGTTTGTTAGAAAATTTAATCCGATATCTGTTACAATATAAATCCATTACTCATCACGATTGACTTAAAAACGAAAAGAATAATTCTCCCTTATATAAATAACTAGGATTTAGTTACGATATATTTCCTTTATAGACATTTAATTAAATTAATATTAATATTAAATATCTCGACAACAAAGACTATATTATTGAATACTTAAAACAAACATTAATTTCATAGATATTTAGCAATCAAATTTTATCTTTACTTTAATTAAATTTTATCTAATTAAATCTTAACTCACTGTAATAACTTCCTATATTTACCGCTTTAAAAAATCAATTTAGATGATAAGTAACGGATTCGTTAAAATAAAAAAAAGGAAAACATAAGCCTTAAATTTATTAACATATAATGATATTTCTAACAGTTTTTTTCTTTTCACCGGAAACTTGGTAGAAATGTTTATATCGTATTCAAATGATCGTCTTCATCATCATCATCATGTCACGCTGCCAGCACGGATTTCTCTGATCCTCTCTCGCCTTCCATCTCTATTATTCATCGCTCTCGGCAGGTCCTCCAGGCTACATCCTGTATTGGCACAAAGCTGTTATATATAGGTTCTAGCTGGTCGTCCTGCCTTTGCTCGTCCATGTGAAAGGGGTCCACAGAAGTACATCGCTTATGAGTCCCGCATGTCTGGTTCATCTAACTTGGATAGTTTTGTGATGGGTAGTAGGTAGCCGTACAGCTGCTGTTTTGTGGGGTGTTGATTCCATGACTTGTTCAATACAGCTCGCAGCATTCTTGTGTAATTGCCGTCAAGTTTTTTCTCCATGCATTTAGCTAGCATCCATGTAGTGGATTTCTATAGCAGTATTGATACGACCACTGCTTGAAAAAACTGCGTTTTATTTTATCGGTCAGGTCTGACTTCCATATGACTGATAGTCTATCGTTAGCTGTTCATGACTTTGCTAGTCGTGTGTTGATGTCTTTCTCGGTTGATGAGACACTGCTTCTTAGGTAGGTGAACTTGTCCACTAGTTTCAAAGGTCCACCCTTTAGTGTGGATATGTCGCCTCTTTGTTTATAGCACATGTCTTCTGTTTTGTCTGCGTTAACTTGGAGGCCTATGTCACCTGCTGCTCGTTCCAGAATATGTCGTAGGGATTCGACTGGGACGGTTAAATTTGTCATAAGCGCAAAGTCATCGGCGTAGTCCACGTTCGTAATAGTATGTGCGGGGTATCTTCTGCTTCTTTCCTTTGCCAGCTTGAAACCGTTTCCTTTCAATAAATCTATTTGTTCTTTTCCTTTACCAGCCTGAAACCGTTTAGCAAGCTAGACTAGTGTGGGGTATGTTTGTTGGATATTTTGCTCCCACAATTTACGTTGGCTCATTATTGAAAAGCGAACGATGTAAACAACACGGACAAAAGAACATTCAAAAGAAAGCAACACAAACAATATAAATTTATATAACAAGTACATAAAATGAAACATTACAAAACATTACAAATATTTGAATATAGCTTGTTGGATATTCCTCTGTGTGTGTAAGTGTGTGTATGTAACTAACACGAATATTATGGTGAAAGACTAAATATTAAAAGTGTCCAGTAGACTATAAATGTATTTTAGGAAGACGTGTTTTCTCTCATGTCTTTGTTTCTTTTGGGATTTGACAAAATGTCTGAAGCTGTGCGCACGAGTGGAACAAGTCCAGCCGAAAAGCCAGAACAGGAAAGAAAAAGGTCGCAGAGTATATACGCACCCATGTTGCGTGTATTGAGCTGTATGTCACTAGCTGGCAAAGCAAAGCTGTCTTTGGAAGTCAAAATTTGTGTGAGAGAGAGAGAGTTATTGTAAGTCATGAGTATAAATGGCTAATACTTGTCATGTGATCGGCTTCAAATGCGCGGGATAAAATCAAAGTTGAGGACGTAGTTGGGGGGCACAAATCACGTGACTTTACTGACCAATAGGTTCACGAGGCTCATTAGTTTACCGACGTCCACCATCTTTGTTTCGGGGACGAGTGAATCAGTATCCTATTTTCTAGAATTTTCTGATATCACAGCCATTTTAAAAATATTGGCGTGTAAATCCTACACTAACAAACCTTCACAAGTGAGTTCAAATTTCCTTGGCTACCCAATTCACATAGCCTTGTGCCACATCTAAACAAAAAAGCATAGTAAATTATTACTCTATCACACCACTGTTTTTTATATGTGTTTTTTAATTACTAAAATGTGTTCTTTTACTTATATGAATATTTTTACCGTTTGTCCTTTTTACTAAAATGTTTTGTCTTGTTTGGTTGTTTGGAATTTATGGCAGATCAACCTTTGTTGATTATTTAATGCCAAATCTATTTTATACAAATAATCAGTTCTATTTCAAACAATTCAATTTAGCATGAGTACACAGTTTAATTGTCAAAACCATTTCTATTTCAAGCTATTCAGTTCATTCAAATAGTTCTAATTCAGCCAATTCAGCTTAGTATATGTATGGATTTTCGCCACGCACAGTTGAATGTCAGAGCAGTTCTATTTTAAACAATTCAGTTTAGCATAAGTACAGTTTCGATGTCAAAAACAGTTCCATTTCAAACAGTTCAGTTTAGCTTTAGTATTCAGTTTAAATGTAAGTACACAGTTTAATTGTCAAAAACATTCATATTTCAAGCTATTCAGTTTAGACAAACAGTTCAAATTCAAACAATTTAGTTTAGCATAAGTATGCAGTTTAGTACGATTTAACCCATAGATAGGGCCCTATCAGGTGCTACCACTCCGGACTAGAGTGGACCTGGGAGCAATGGCAATGAAGGGGTGCTCCAAATTCCCCAAAACCCCATTATCACTGGACCCTCACCATCAGATTGTTTAGTGTCATATACCAGGACACTCGTTAGGGGATCTTACCCCCACCCCCTGCAGAAGTGTATTCGGTGTATTCTCCAGCCCAAGCCGACTGGGCAATTACTAAAATGTGTTTTCTTTACTAATATGTGTCATTTTTTATTTATTTATGTGTCATTCTTTTACTGATATGTCTTTTTTACGTATGTGTTTTTTTTTTTTTTACTAATATGTGTCTTTTTCTAATATTGGTCTTTTTTTATTAAAATGTGTCTTCCTTAACTTATATGTGTCTTTTTTAAAACGTCTTTTTTTTTACTAAAATATGTCTTTTTGGATGGGGAGAGCAAAAATATATGCTACTATTATTCATACTTAAAGTTTTTGTGAGCCAAACTTCTACTTTTTATGCAAGAAGGGTTTTTTGCTAAAACAACCACATCCAGTAATTCTGGGAGAAATCTGAATAGATACACGAAATGAGGATGAACAAAAGCCAAGCATTTGGCTGTAGGATTCCTAACCGCTTAAAAGCAACCGATTGCCTTCGACCAGGAAATCCTGAAAGAGGTTTGTCGTAAATAAGATAAGTTTACGACGGTGGATACCCGGAAACGTTTACAGCCCTGTATCTGGATCACGGCAGTCAGTCATATTCAGAATTACCCTTCGCACGTGTTTTCGATACCCCTTGGATTTTGCTGAATAAAGCTTGGTTGATATTATTTTCCGAGTCTTAGTCTTCACTCTTGATAATTTATTCAGCAAAATATCTAATAATCCGCATGTCGGACCCAGTGCCAAGTTTTGACTATAAACCCAGAATATTAGACATCTACCAGGGAATGACGACATTGGCGTACCATTTTCACCAACTATTTGGACGACTGCCATAACAAAATTCTAGCGAGTCGGTGATAAAGCAGTGAGACATGCTTTTATTTGTGGGATAACATCACCAGTTATCCAACAGAGATGATTTGAGAATAAAACATTGGACCTCCAGACAGCGTATGAACAAGCACTAACGCTGGATTTAGCCCCGAAAAACAATGAGGCTTGCGTTAACTCCTCCCAATTCATCCCTCGCAGCCATTGACAACAGTGGACCACATAACGACTCAACATACAGTAGTAGTTGTCGAGGTTGAAGGAGAGAGGATAACCAAACAACTGTCGCTGCCAGATTTAACCAAAAATGCAACAGCGGTCATAAGAAGACTCCTACTACATTTTCAAATAACGACACTGCTGGTAAGAAAGCTTGTTTTTTTTCTGTGGTACTATACCTTACCATAAACGGTCTATTTGTCTGGCACGTGACATAATTTGCCATCACTGAAATAAGCAGGGGCATTACTTGCTGCTACTTTTGTCTCAGTTAAAAACAAGACATTAAACGCCTTGATAGATTCTTGTGCTTCCGAATATTTTATCAGCGAGAAAATTGTAAAATTGTTGTTTCTGAAGACTTCTCCTTTTTTTAAACGGGTAATTATGGCCCGGAAAAGTGTTAATAATCGGTCTAACGGGTTTGTAATACTCAATTTTAAACTGAGTTTGAATGATAAATTATATACTTCTGTTCGTTTGACTATCATAAAAGACCTCTTTTGTGATGTTGTTCTTGGACGGGGATTTCAATCTCGACATCTCAAAGTTTCATTTAAATATGGCGGTCAATTGCCGGAACTCGTTGTGAAAGGCACAGGTGCCTGTTTTGTCTTGGAAGCTGCTAATATAATTGATCCTTCCTTATTCCGGGGGATTTCAACTAAATGCAAACCGATTGCTACTAAATCAAGATGTTTTAATAAGGAGGATTTTATTGCTATGAAAATTGGTAAACTTCAGAAGGATAGGATTATGGAACCCAGTATGTCACCATGCCGCCCACAAATAGTAGTAGTTAAGGATGAAACTAAAAAACACAAAAAAAAAAAGATTGTGTGGACTATCCTTAAACCATAAATATCTAAACAGAATTAGATGCCTTTCCATTACTAAAGATTTCTGACCTGGTTACAAATCTTGCCCGGTATAATTATTTTTCATCATTTGATTTAAAAAGTGCCAACCATCAAATGAGGCTTAAACAATCTGATAGAAAATATACTGCCTTTGAAACAAATGGTCAGCTTTTTGAATTTACCCGTCTCCCATTCGGAGTAATTAATGGTCTTCCTGCTTTCCAACGTACAATGAATGAAATTGTAAGAGAAGAAAATCTGATACATTCCTCTATTTTGACAATGTAATAATTGGTGATGAAACAGAAAAACATGATAACAACGTAGAAAATTTCATGAGGATAGTGAAGAAAAGATGCTTGACCTTGAACGATTCTAAAACCATTAGGAAGGTAACTACGATAAATACCCTAGGGTATTGTGTAGGGAATGGAAAAATAAAGCCTGACCCCGAACGTATGAAGCCATTGCAAGAACTACTACCACCTAAAATATGAACAACCTAAAGAGAATTAAAGTTGAAAGCTAAATTGTGTAAAGTAACCTTCTGGGCTTCTGTCGAGAATCAACCCCTTCAATTAGATTGTGATGCTTCAGATTATGCTATATAATCTGTACTTAGCCAGAATAGAAGACCCGTAGCATTCATGTCAAGATCACTTCAGGAAAGTGAAAGGGGATATAGCATCGTTGTGAAGGAAGCTCTCACCATAATAGAAGCTGTACGGAAATGGAAGCATCTTTTGTCCTCAAATCGCTTCAAACTTTATACAAACGCAAAGTCTGTATCATTTATGTATGATAACAGAAAACGAACTAAAATAAAGAATGCTAAAATTAATGAGTGGAAAATGGAACTCGGTGAATTGTCCTTCGATATTGAATATCGACTGGAAAGAAATAACGTTGCTGCAGACACTTTCAGTTGCACTTATTGTGTATCAATAAGTTGTCAAACTTCTGTCCAATTAGAGTTACATGACAAACTGTTCCATCCAGGTATCTCGAGGCTCTTACATTTTGTGCAGTCAAGAAATCTTCCCTTTTCAACTGAAGATGTCAAGAAAACTTGTGCATCCTGCAGAATTTGTGCATAACTCAAGCCTCAGTTCTATCGACCTGCTGAAGGTACACTGATTAAGACCACTGGCCCAATACAAAGGATCTGTATTGAGTTTAAGGGGCCTCTCCCAATTGCTACTCGCAATCGATATTTGTTGGTTATGCCTGTACAGACATGCAAACCTCCACAGTCAGAAATTGCCTGGAACTCCTTTTTAGTATGAGTGGAATGCCAGACTACATACATTCGTATAGAGGCCGTTTTTCTATAATCAGAAAGCTAAAGGAATACCTACTAAAAAAGGGGTTGCTACCAATTACTCGACACCCTATCATCCACAGGGTAATGATCAGGCTTAAAGGTATGTTGGAGTTGTTTGGAAAACAATTCAATTATCCCTTAAGACACGCAAACTACCAGATAAACATTAGGAGCAGGTCCTACACAGGTTCTTCATTCTATGAGGTCTCTGTTATGTACTACTACAAATTGTACACCACGTGAAGGTTTTTTTAAATCTCAGAGACACACCAGTCATGGGAACTCCCTCTCATCCTGGTTGATGTACCCAGGGCCGGTATTGTTGAGACGATTCATTCGTACTAGCAAGAGTGATCCTTTGGTGGATCAAGTTGACCTGATTGACGGAAATCAATCATTTGCTTGCATCAGATATCCAGACGAGAGAAAATCAACTGTGACAGTTCAAGATTTGGCCCCATGTCCTGCCGGCACTGAAACATTTTCACCTTAGCAAACTTCTCAGCAGTCCTCAATTGAGATTCCTTCAGAACCGGCATCTGTTGGACTGTAGAATGAGTCTTCGGTGAGCCCAGAAAGTGGTTGGTTGGTTGCGTGGATTTTATGGCATATCAACCTTTGTAGGTTATTTAACGCCAAATCCATTTTCATGAAAATGAAAATATTTCAAACAATTCAGTTTAGGATAAGTACGCAGTTTAAATGTAAGTACAGTTTAATTGTGAAAAAACATTTGTATTTCAAGCTATTCAGTTTCGTTAAGCAGTTCTAATTCAGCCAATTCACTTTAGTATTTGTACAGATTTAGTTTACACACAGTTAAATGTCAAAACTGTTCTATATTTAACAAATCAGTTTAATGTAAGTATAGTTTCGATGTCAAAAAACAGTTCCATTTCAAATAATTCAGTTTATCATAGGCACACAGTTTAAATGTAAGTACACAGTTTAATTGTCAAGAACAATTCTATTTCAAGCTATTCAGTTTAGCATAAGTATGTCGTTAGTTCTATTTAACACCTAGACAGGGCCCTATCAAGTGCTACCATTCCGGGCCAGAGTGGACCTGGGAGCAATAGAAATTAAGGGGTGCTCCACATTCCTCAAAGTCCCAGCATCGTTGGAACCTTACCATCAGATTGTTTAGTGTTACATCCAGGACACTCATTGGAGGAGGCTTACCCCTCTTTAGAGTTGCAGTCGGAGTATTCCACAGCCCCAGCCAACAGGGCAATACACAGAGTTAATGTCAAAACAGTTCTATTTCGAGCAATTCAGTTTAGCATAAGTACACAGTTTAAATGCAAAAATCAGTATAGTGAAGGAAGCACGGTTTAGTTCTGTTTAACTCATTGATAGGATCCTTATCAGGTGCTACCCCATGGAGGTGCCCGTGGTGTAGTCGTTATCGTCGTAGGAAATGGACACGGCGACACGAGTTCAAATCCTGGACGATACTGATTGCATTTCACATAGCACTAATACCCTTGGGAAAGGTATGAATCCAATTATTCTCCCTCCAGCTATGGGTAAATAGTAGGACAGACTATGCTCTTCAGCCTTGGTTAGGCAACTAGTCTAGGAGAAGGAAACTCTGAATTCAAACCTGTTAAACTCCGTTTAAGAATTGACCTTGTGTCATATCCTGCCCGAGCGGAGGGGTTGGGTAAATAGTATCAGGTGCTACCACTCTCGGTGCCCCCCCCCAAAAGGTATGGTTGTGACTACAATAACTAGGCTTTTATCCATGTAGAAAGGGGTGTTGTAAATAAAATAAGTTTACGAAGGTGGATACCCAGAAACGTTAACGGCCCTGTCTCTGGATTACGGCAGTCAGCCATATTCAGAATTTCCCTTCGATCGTGTTTTCGATACCACTTGTATTTTGCTGAATAAAGCTTGGTTATTATTATTTTTCGAGTCTTAGTCTTCATTCTGGACAAGGTTTATTGTTTCAAGTATTTTAGATCTGTAGTCACCGCGACTATAATAAATGATCATATCAGTAAATCTCGATTCGCCTTCTATCGTTCATGTTCTCGGCTGAGGTCGAAATGCAGAATCAACGAGACCGCTAGAATTCAGATATACTCTTGTTCGAAACATCCTTCATAGTAGTGAATTGCTTCACTCCGTGTGAGATTTGAAAGCTACAAAGATGAACGTACAATGCCGTCTAATTGGGTAACATATACATTACGAGTTTGAATTGAGCTATAACACCAAAGAAGCAACCAAAACACATTTGTTGTGCGAAATGTGACGGCACACTTGATCCCAGTACAGTAAACATATTGGGCCTGAAATTTCGCACGGGTTGCAAGAACCTCGAGAATCAGGCTATATCAGGTAGGCCAAAAAGCATGGATTCCGAGGCCGGGTTTCTAGCCGTAGAGGTAAATCTGATGAGTCGAAAGAAAGGAAAGTTCAACATCTCTTCTATGTGAAGCAAGATATATTTCATCTTGCACCCCGGGCCGAAGTTACTAAGTGTGTGTGTGTGTGTGTGTGTGATGGACAAATATGTATATGATAAAACAAATAAAAAATAAATAAATAAAACACCGATCTACAAATTAATAAACTTTATGTCTTTAAACCAAGTGAAAGTTTGTTGAAAAACAAAAGTTAAAGTCTTTTCTCGTAAATATTTTAAGAGAGAAAAAGTTTATGTATGAAACGTGGCTCCTTGTGATTGTATAACTCTAACTGATATATTTTTTATGTGTCAAAGATCTTTGTGTGATTATGTCAGTATGTTAGAGAGAATGTATATTTATGCGTCATTATGTACGCGGCTCTCGCTGTATTTTTTAAATCTGTAAGCATAAAATTGAACTGGGCATTCAAGCATGTCTAGTTAAACAAATTTTTCTTTCAAGTTAGAATGATGATGCAATGATGAAATTAAACGGATTCTTGAAAGAAAAGAAAATTAGATTTTCACTAAATAGAAATGAAATCGAAAGATTTTGAGTAAATTTAGGGATTCAATCCGTAAATCTACTAACGAATTATTTCTTTGTTTATTTATAAGATTGAGGTTGTCACGAAATTAAATAAAAAGGAGTTGATAATTTATCTATGATTCTGATTGGCAAAGAAATGTATTTTAAACTTGGTAGGAGGGAAAACATTTCTTAAATCATTTTGTTTTGATTCTTAAAATTTTTCGCAGCAAGTCGAATATTGTCGTCCGGAAAGTTGGAAGAAATTTTAAAACGAGTGCGTAAAGCGCCGATGAGTCAATAGATACTAAAATACCAATACAAAAATTACAGCTTTTGGAGGTTATTTTTTGCAGAAAAACGAATACTTTCTTTTAGTATGGAAATCAATTTATTTCGTGATTCGGCATTTTTTCTCTTTTGAAGATTGTGATGCGAGGAAAAAAAAGTTCGCTGTGAAGGGAAAATGTCGAAAGAATGAAAGATACGAGAAGAGTCCGGTTCTTTGACGACCGAGGAAAATAATCCGTTGTCTATTTCTTTCTGACTGAATGGAGGGATAGAATAAAACAAAGAAGACACTTAATATTATAATGGGTTGTTTTGTGTCTTGTACTCCCCAAACCACGATTTTCTCTGACCAAAATAACAAGTTCATAATCTTTCTACATAACTAGAAAAACTCTCATTCTGTTTATTATTGAAGACGACGACAAAGGTTGGTTGGTTGGTTGGTTGGTTGGTTGGTTGTGTGGCATTTTTTGGGCATTCTAAAATTTTTAATCATCCCCTTTATTAGATGTTTCCTTTAAAAATTATTCTCATGCTATCGATTTTCATGTTAACACCCCATTTTCACCAGAGGAGAAATTCTTTTTTAAATTAATATTACTGTCGCCCCCTTCCCCGGTGGCAGGTAGAAATTTACTAAGCTTTTTGCTTAGATGTGGCACAAGGCCATACGAATGGGGCACCCAATGAGACTTCCCCGGTGGCAGGTACTTATGTCATCATTCCTTCGTGTCTGAGAATCTAATTAAATCTCAGACCTTAACTTTCTATTTATATGACAATCCTCTCTACCAGTAGATGCACGGCTGACCTTTTTTTTATATATATATAAGCACTATTTCTTTCGGTTCGTTTCTCATACTGAAAAATAACCTCATGACTTGTAGCCTGTCAATCAAAAACCCCGTTATCTTCTCGATCTTTTGCAAGGATTAACCCTATAATAACCTACACTCGGCGGTATACGTCAAGTTATTACAAATCTATTTTTCTTTTGTATTCCAACTTGCAGAATTCCTTCGGTTGTGTTCTTATTATTATTACTCTTTTAAGAGTTTTTCACTTCAGCGTTAGCTGATGGTTTTCCACTGGAGTCTGAGTGACAGCAAGCCTCCTCAAGTCTCCAGGACTCTTCTTAGTATTCTTGCCGATCTCAACAATGCTGTCATTTGGATGGTCTCCACATGTTCTCTTATTTCCAAGTCTTCTAGTCTTTGTACCAATCCTTTGATGACTCTGTACTGAGAGCACGACAATTACAATTGCTTTCACCGTCGCTTTCATGCCCTTTATTTTCTTTATTTGTTCTCTAGCAAGATCTAGGTACTTATATTTCTTTTCGCTTTCTTTCAATATTACTCTGAGGTCTGCTGGGACAAGAAAGTCCACAATTCGGTAGGTTGTCTTTTCTTTTCTTTTTTTTTTTTTTACTATCACTAGGTCAGGTCATCTGGCCGAGACTAGATGTTCCGTTTGTATCTCGAAATGTCCAAGAATTTGGTACGTTTTATTTTCTAGGCTAGATTCTGGCTTATGCTTATACCATTTGTTCCTATGGTCAAATTCAAACTTCTTACACAATTCCCGGTGGATCATCCATTCGTGTTCTCTCTTTTTTAATTTTTTTTTCTTACTATTATTTCAGAAATCATCCAATTCACGAAATATGTGAAAAATATTTGAGCATTTTCACAATAAGTGCTTCGGTCTCAGCTATTATGAGTGTTCTCGATACGACACGAAATTGCATTCAGTGGTAAGGCTACAGTACTGAAGCTCCGAGGAGTGTAGATTACTCCTTCATTGCTATTACTACCAGGTCTACTCCGACCAGAAGTAGTAGCACCTGTTAGGTTCCCATGAATTGATCAAATAGATCTATTAGAAAATTATTCGTATGGGATATGAATACTTGATATCATATCACTGTGCAATAATTATTTTAATTTAAAATCGTTACTGTAAATTGTGGCATACAAGTTGACTTAAAAAAATCTCTGCAAAACGAAGAGTCGATTGATATGGCTGGGCTAAAATGAAAAACTTTACCACAGAGTGGTCAACCTCTGGAATAATACTCCTTACAATCGCTATACAACATTTAACGTAACTCAAGCAGATTGCAACAAACATTTCCAACTTAAACTCGTGTTTAGTGAACATATTTAACAAATTAATACAGAAATTAATATAAAATGATAAAACTATAATACAATTTAAGAATCATATCAACGTTATATCATACAACGTTTCCAACAGCTGATGCACTAGTAGTAAATACAAACAGGAACGATTCGGTTTCTTTTTTGCTAATCGGAACGTCTTAGAAGCCGACTGTATGATGTAGGGGTGGTCAAGCTATACAACAGATGTAGGTCAAACCCAGAATTTTAAGCTAAAAATCTTGCAGTTAAATTATATGACAGATCGACTTGTATCCCGCAATTTACAATACTCGTAGCAATAATTGTTTACTGAGGATTATCATTAATTGCTTTAAACTATATGATTGCTTGCAAAATATTCATTGTAACCTTACAATATTACTAAGCGGGAACAGGACCAGTCCTCCTGGCATTCGTGCCGAGAAGTGGGTATCAATAACAAGCATAAATTCACATTGCACCCAATTAACCTATGACCAGCATAGACTAGCATCACACGACTCTCGCTTCGTACGCAGCCTCCCACTCCCCTAAATCCCCACAATAAAAAACCTTGTGTCAAATCCTGCCGAGTGGGAGGCACGGAGTGATATATTTACAATATTATTCAACTCCGTTTCACTATCGAGGAACGGTTATGTAGCAAATGATAGAACTTCACTTTAGGCAAAGGTGTCCAAATCTTTTAACCACTGGATCAGACAGGCTTGGTTTGGCTTTAGGCGAAATGGTTGAAACACGTCACAAATAATCCCGTTCACTCGGCAACCGGATATCGAAAATAAACAACGCTTTCATGTCTTCTGCTCTTTATAAATATGCGGAAGGCGCAGACATTGTAACCAGCATAATTGTATTTTGAATACTTTCAGATTTAGACCAATAGCTTCAATTCTATATTTAACTTGTATGAGTTAAATACAATATCTAAACGTCCGCAGCTTTGTTGTATTACAGCTCGACATTACTCAGTGGGTAACGTAAATGTCACTGTGTACTGAGTAGCTAACGTGCTGGACTGCGACATCCCTGTAAACAAGTTCAAACTCCAGTCACGTTATTAAGTTCACTATCGGAAAGTTATGAACTCTCTTATCCACCCAACTCTGGATTAAATAGTACCAGTACTGTCCTTCCACAAGAATGGCTTTGGATAATCCACAAAGGTTGATATGCCATTAAACAAAGAAAGAAACCTCGATTTTTTTTTAAATTCACCTAAAAGTAATTATACAAGTTTCGATTTTTATTCATTTATAAATGAATTTATCAGTAAAAATGATATTTTGTGAGAAATATTTGCGAAAATATATGTAGAGATGCAATAAATAATTACCTTTCTTAGAGAATTGATATGTCCGTTAGAAGCTATCACAAGAGAGCCACAGAAACCTCTTCTCAACCTCCTTTAAACCAGTAGAGACGTTGTCTCTGGCCCTGACAAGGAACAGTAAAGCTACATGATTAATTTACTTACTCTTATCAAAGAAAGCCTATTGTACCCCTTCTACATACTGCTTGTTCATCGAACAATATGTCTATGATTCTAGCTATTTGGATACGTTTGTGTATTCTTTCTTTATTATTCCACCCGTATGTATAGTGTGCATATTAAATATTAGATATTCCTGTCCATGTAAATTAATTGATTTGTCTTTCTTTCCGTTTTGTTCAGTTTTAGTATATCACAGAAACACTTATAATCACGGATACACTAATAATAATAATATTGGTTCTTGGAGAATGGAAACTCGACTAAATATCTTTTCTGCCACCAAGCTTAGCAATATATGTTTAGGTCAATCAAAAGCCGTCGTATTTATTTTTAAGAAATCTCAATAAAATATCAAGTCGATAAGAATATTCATATTTTTGAAAACTTTATAAATTCCTGGAAAAATTAAATTGGAGGAAATTTATTCCAAACCCGATTAAGACACGAAGAAATATATATGATATAATTTCAAACAGTCTCCGCGGGTTCCCCATCTCGGTCAATGAATTTGTGGAACCTCTCACAGGTCATTAAAAAATGTTAATATTTCTATTGAAGTATCAATATCAGAAAATCGAAACAGTTATTATGAAGACAACCTGAGGAAGATTCCATAAATGCGTTGATAGCAATAGCGGGAGGAAGATTCCATAAATGCGTTCGGTTAGTTGGATTTATAATATATCAACAATTGTAGGTTATTTAATACCAAATCCTCTTTACACACACACACACACACACACACATTTATATATATATATATATATATGATTTGTAAATACATTTTGTTGATAACATTTTTAAACAAACCTGAGCTCATTTTTTGCACACAGTTAAATAGTTTCAAACAAGTATTGTTATTTAGCACTAATGATTCTAGTCAACACTATTCGTTTGCACACAGTCAAATGGTTTCAAGTATTGCTATTATCACAAACAGTTCTAGTATAGATCAGACATTTCTTTACATACAGTTAAATGATCAAACAGTTCTATTTCTAACAATTCAATTTAGCATAAGTCATTTTTTGCACGCAGTTTGAATATTAAAAAAAATCGAAACAAATTTGAAACCTGCCCAGATCTCGACACAACTTTGCAAGAACCGGAATAATTGGTAACCACAAACCTACACACATACATTCAAATTCATACACACACATGCTCTCACTCATTTACATACACGCTCACATACTATGAAGGCGTTAATAATGTAATGGTTATCGTCGTAGAGAAACGAACACAGTAACCAAAGTTCAAATCCTTGACGAGGCAGTTTTTATTTCCCTTTGCGCAAATGCCCTTGGGAAAGGTATGAATCCAGTTATTCTCTCCAGCTACCGGTTAGTGGTAGAGCAAACTGGGCTCTTTAATGATGGTGTGACAACCGGTCAAGTGTTACATATAAAATTCGCTTACAAGTCCTCAAAGCAATAAGCATAAAAAATTAAAAAAAACTACAAAAAATAGAATAGCATTCAATACAGGAATTACATGTTAAACATATTCAATAACTAAGCCTACCATTTTGATAATAATTTAGAAAAATTAATCCATTCCGTCAATTTTTAAGACTGTGACTAGCACGGATTGAAAAGCCTCGTTTTTTTTAATTCATCAATGCTGAATAAATGGTAGGAATAGTTTGATGAATATAGATACTCTCCACCTGAGCTTTTAAAACTTGGATTATCTGCATTATAACAATTTAGACAAAGAAAGAATTTCACTTCAGCAGATATAAGAATATAACTAGAAGCAAAAGGGATTATATATATAAATTTACACGATTAAAGATTTCTAAGCCTCACTCACACAGAGGAGCCATAGCTGAACATTTTTACTGAGGCAACACAATACCACTTCCAATAAAACAAGAAAAACTAATTCAGATTTCTATCTTAATTTCTGTGCATGTGATGCCTATACAAAGGTGAGAGATATGAGACAAATTTGAAGAAATTTTCAATAATCCAACCTTAATATATATATATATATTTATATATATATATATATATATATATATATATACCCTTAAGAAAAACAAAAAAAAAACGGTCACATTAGGATTATAAATTTATTTCCATCCTGTTATGGGTATTGAAAAGAATCAATTACACCAAAAATAACAGGACTTCTTCAGATCCAATAGATAAAATAATTACAGTCAGAATAGACACAGAAGGGAAGGGTGGGAGGGGGTAGAAGAGGGGTGAAGAGTTTCCTCCCCATTTGTCCAGTTCCGATTTTTCTTTTTATTATAACCGGTTGGAATCACAATAAAGTAACTAGACGTTTATTCTAAACTCACTTTCTACAGCAAATTAAATTAAAAAATTTTTAAAACAAAAATTCTAAATACATTTCAACGTAAATCTCCAGATTTAATAATAATCTAGGGAATCACAACATTTTTAACCGTGCGTAAAGATTACAGTAATACTTATCTTAAATCAAATTCAAAATTTGAAATTATATATATCATTATTATGTATGATAATAATAATAATTATTATTATTATTGTTACAATTATTATTAGTAGTAATATATTGTGACGTGGTATGCCACCGAGAGAGGAAAAGGGAAGATAAATTCCCCTACCTTCTGTGTTTTAACTAACAAGCCCCAGAGACTGACCGCTAAAGCAGTCAGAATGCAGGTCAAACGCTGCCAGCACTCCGTGACCTATGGTCGGTTGGATAGAGAAGGGAGTGTAGGTCATTATAGTCGCATGACCGGATGAAATAGAGAGGAGGAAGAAAGAGGTCAAATGATTGGCCCGAGCCTTTAGCGCCGAAAAATAGTACCTTTTAGTCAGAGGGAATTTGGAAAAGGATCTTTAGTTTTAGGACAGAAGTCGGCGTGAAAAGACGTGCTGATTTATTAGCCAAAACTCCGGGTCCCTCTCCCGCAAAGAGAACCTTTAGTTCTGGACTGACATTGGCAAGAGATGGACGGCAAGTTAGCCAAGCTCCGGAGAAAGATTAGAACAGAATCTTTGGACAGAAGATAGCAGCCAAATTCTACAGAATGCCGCTAGCCCGTAAAAGAAAAGAACTAGCCTTCGAAAAGATAAATACAACTTAAAACTGTTTTTCCTTCTACCCTTCCTAAATATTGGAAATTATATATATATTCAGAAAAGGAAAGAAAGAGACTGAAAAGATTTGTTTCGTCCAGCGTAAATGAACGAGTGGACTTTCTCAAGCAAAAGAAAGAAAATTATAAAGAAATGAAAAGAAAAGAAAGAAAGAAGAAAGAAAGAAAAGAAAAAAGAAGAAAGAGAGAGATTTGTGTTTAACACTGCCTACCTGGCTTAACAAAGCCGATAGTTTAAAAGAAAAGAAAGAAAAAGGAAAGAAAGAAAGGAAAAAAGTCAAAAGAGAGATATTTGTTTTTAAGACTGTCTGCTGGTTTGATATAGCCGGCACCTTAAAAAGAAAGCACGAAAAGAGAAAATAATTTTTTCTTAAATCTCATAATTATTTGCTTGGTCGTCGCTTATTAAAGCTTTGTTACATTTTAAATGCCCCCCTTTGTGTTGAAATCTATTGGTTGTGTTGTTTATCTATCGAGTTGCCTTCTTTTGCACATATCTTTTTTAGCTTCGTATCGCTTTCATTTATTCTCGCTAAATGTCTTATTCGCCTTAAAAACATTACAAGGGAATTTTGGAAATTTGACTACAGTGAAATATATTTTGTTTTAACCCAGAAGTCTATGCTTTCCGTTATCCGAGTGGGTAGGAAAACGAAGGACTTGGTGGGGTATGTGAAAGTGAAATTGGAAACCCCCTCGCCAGCGTCGAGATGAGTCTGGCCCAAAATTAACCCCCACATTATTTGCCAGCACCATATGCCCGAAATAGGAGTCTTGACTAGGACTTATTTTCCGGGGGTGGTCAAGTGCCAAACAGCCCCGACGTCATATGCGCATGAAATAAACTCTCGTCCTGAGATAGATATTTATGCAACGTTACAATATCGTTATGTATGATAATAATTATCGGTCTATTATTTTTATTTGGAGTAGTAGTGGTTGTAGTGGTTGTTGTAGCAGTATTTCACTTCATTTGAGTTCTTCATATTTGCGTCAGATGGTGGTTTTCCCAGGTGTCTGAGTGACAGCAAGTCTCCTCCGGTCTCCAAGACTCTTCTAAGTATTCTAGCCAATCTTAACAATGTTGTAGTCTGGTCGCGATTTTTCCTCTGATTTCCAATTCCTCCAGTCATTTTTCGATGTTTTAGGGGACCGTTCCAAGCGCACCAATCACAAATAGTATTATCGTCACTCTCACGTTCCACATTTTTTGGATATTTTTATGGCAAGATTCAAGTATTCGACTATCGTTTCGCTCTGTATTTCTTTCTCTATGTGGTTCGCTTAAACGGCAATAAAATTCAGTCGACTGTAAGTTCTCTTTTATTTTTTTCTTTTGTTAATCACCACTAGATCTGTTCTTCTACCCGGAATTAGGTGATCCGTTTGTATCACAAAATCCCAGAGAATTATATGCGTCTCATTCTCCCAAACGGATTCTGGTTAGCGTATATACTATTTAGTGGTATGTTCAAGTCTCAATCTCTTGCACAATTTCCTGCCTAGTCATGCCTAGTCTTCTTTTGGGCTAGTTTGCTGCATTCGCTGACAATAAGATTAAATGTTTTATTTCTTTGTCTACATAACCTACACTTGCTATTCTGTTGCCTCTTATCGATTTTTGCTTTGACATAATTTATTTTAATGGCGTTGTGTTGTGTTGCTATTGGAAGAGATTCACTTTCGTTCATGAGATGTCCTTTTCTTAGCCATGTCCATGTCTTCTTGCGAGCAATTTCCTCAGTTTGACGCTTGAAATATCCATATAGTTGTTTTTTCTCCGATTTGTTTTCTATCTTTTTTTTTTTTGTTTTGCTTTTTGTTTTTTTTCTGTTTGTACGTATGTTGCCAATGCTATTACTGATTGCTGTAATCACTCTTTTGCTCTTTGTAATGTATTCCTTATATTGATGCATGTGCGAAATACTTACTGCGGGTAAGGCCTTTTCTTGACGCATACTGTCAGTCTAGGTCATCCCTCGGATGTAAAACCTTGTGCATATTCATCAACTTTCTTGTTCTTCGGTTCATTTGTCCTATGCTCATTTTCTGAATGGTCAAGAGTCTCTTCCATGGGGGAATCCCCAGATGTTTATCCAATTAATGAGATTTCTGCTGCAGAACTTGATTTCAAGAAGTATTTTTGTTCTTCTAAAATATCCTTTTCTTATTTATCCTTCATCGCCGCTTGCTTGATGGTTTCCGCTTCCAATATTCCTAACTACTTTTAATTTTCCTTCTCTCCAAATGTTCGAATGTTTTCCTGACTTAGTTGTTCTATTCCATCCACTGTTTCTCTTTAACCACTTTTTTCGAGCATGGCACATTTTTCAATGCTAGATTTCATTCCTACATCCTGGCTGTGTATTCGTATTGTTTGTATCAGGGTCTCCAGTTCTTTTTTATTTTTTGCAAATACTGCTATATCATCCATGTACATAAGATGATAAATCTTTTCTGTTCATTTTGTAAATTTTTAGGCACCAGTTCATTTCCTAAGTGCGTAGTTAAGTGGCATAATTGCTATTACGAAAAGTAATGGCGAGAGTGAGTCTCCCTGGAAGATGCCTCTTTGGATTTTTACCTCTTCTAAAGTTTGTCCCCATCAAGGGAAATTACACCGTCCAGTTTTTCATGACATTCGTAATAAAGTTTATGGTTTTGTCGGATATTTTGCACATGTTCATACACTCTATAAACCGCATTTGCAGGACAATCACGTAGGCCTTCTTGTTGTCAATCCATGCCATGACTATATTTTCCAGCCTTGTTTGTTTTTTTGTTTTTTTTTTTTGTTTTTTTCTTGTTCTCTGGCAACATCCTTTTGGTTCTTCTGGAAATAGTCCGCATTATACATGCGAGTAATAGATTTCTTAATTTATCTCTGCGGTCAGGATTTTCCACATTAGAGTTAAACACGTTATCGGTTTATAGTTGATGAGGATGGTCCCGTTTTTGGGGTCCTTCTGAATCAACGTCTTTTTCCCTTCATTCATCCATTCGGTTTTGCTTACTTCCTGTCGGTATTTACTCAGTTGCAGGGTCAATCTGCCATAAATGGACGTGAATCTTTTAAACCAGAATCCATGGTCGGGCGTTTTTTAATGTGGTATATTCTTGAGTGTTGCTCCAAGTGAATCCTGATGAGTTTCTGTTGTTTTCTTTCTGTTTTCATATTTTACTCCAATTTTTTCTTTTCCTTTTTTTTTTTTTTGCATCCGGTTGTTGATTTGTTCTTGTGCACTCTCCACCAACTTGTAGGTAGAATTTTCTTCGTTACTTGTTTTGTTTCCATTGCTTGACCCAGTCACGATAGCTTCTGAGTCTCCCCTCTTTCGCCAATAAGTTAAGATTTATTTCTTCAAGTTTAATACTTAAACTTGTTTGTGGTTGTCTTTTTGGAATCTTTTCATTCCCATAGGTTCTTGTATGTTTTACCTTCCCTAGCACTTTTGTTTGAAATTGCTGTTCCTTTATTTGTCCTTCTTTCATGATTTCCCATCCAGGTTCTTTCATTCTATTCCGATTCCTTTAGGGATACTTATTTTACCACTGACTTATTTTGCTCCAGCATAAATTAACCCGTTCAGTTCCGTGATGTTGTCCATTGGGATATGTTCCATGATTTTATTTTTTCGCTCTCGATGTTGACTTTTCTTCCCTTCATTCCTTTGAGACTGTAATAAAGTTGTTTTTTTTGTTCACTCATGATTTTTTACATTAATTCCACATTTTTCTTGGCATCTTGTGTTGACATTGAATTGGTGCTGGGTTTTATGATAGTTTTTTTTTCAGCATTTTGTGTTTCAATTCATTTGGCGGGGAGAGGCTCTCTTAGAGTATATTCCTCACTATTTATCTGACCACATATTTCTTGTACTCAAGGTAAGGAAACCAACCTTTCCTTTAAATCAATCTCACATGGTCGGTAAGTCTGATTTCTTGTATTAAATTTTGTAGATTCTGCCCAGAACTCCAGCATCCGTTTCTTATATACTCTTTGTGTAGGATTGCTTTTAAAATAGCAGGGATTTACATTTTTGTTGTCTTCTCTTGTCTATTTTTTCCTTTGGTGTCTCTCAGATGCATCGTTGGTTTGGTCTTTCTGAACAATATATATATATATGTATATGTCATGTCGCGTTACCAGCACAGATATCCCTGACCCTCTCTCGCCACCCTTCTCTATCGTCCATTGCTTCCGACAGGGCTTCAGGGCTACATCCCGTTTCAGCACAGAGCTGCTGTATGTAGGTTAGAGCTGGTCGTCATGCCTTTGCTCGTCCATGTGAAGGGGTCCAAAGGAGTATGTCGCTTATGAGTTCGTCCATACTTCTCCAACAGTGGTTTGTCTAATTTTGATAGTTTTCGTGATGGATGGTAGGTGTCCGTATAGCTGCTGTTTTGTGTTGTGCTGCCTCCATGACATGTTCAATATTGCTCGCAGCATTCTTGTGTAGTTGCCGTCTAGCTTTTTCTCCATACGTTTAGTTAGTGTCCATGTAGTGCATCCATACAGCAGTATCGACACGACTGCTGCTTGGAAGAAACTGCGTTTTATTTTATCAATCAAATCTGACTTCCATATGACTGATAGCCTATAAATAGCTGTCTATGCCTTTGCTAGTCACGTGTTGATGTCTGTCTTGGTTGGTGAGACACTGCTTCCTAGGTAGGTGAACTTGTCTACTAGTTTCAGAGAGCCACCCTTTAGTGTGTAGATGTCACCTCTTTGATTAAAGCACATATATTCCGTCTAATTTGCATTGACATGCAGGCCTATGCCTGCAGCTGCTCGTTCCAGACTATGTAGCAGGGTTTCGGCTTGGGCAGGGGCATTTGCTAGAAGCGCTATGTCATCGGTGTAGTCGGTGTTGGTAATTGTTTGTGCGGGGTACTTTGTCCTTCTTTCTTTTGTTAGCTTGAAACCGTTTTTTTTTTTCATTTTATCAATAGATGTTCTAAGCACGAAGTCTAGACAGACGATAAAGAGGTATGGGGCTAATGTGTCTCCTTGCAGTAAACCTACTACAATGTCGAAGTAGTCTGTGTCTCCATCCGGGGAACGGACTTTTACTTTCGTGTTTCTATATAGCATCATTATGGCTGCGATGGTTTCTTTTGGTGAGCCGTAGGCGAGCAGAATTTGCTCCATCTTTCCAATGTGAATAGAGTCAAAGGCCTAAGTAAAGTCGACAATTAATATTGTTGCCAGTAAGTTTTTTGCACGCACACCTTCAAGAATTCGACGGATAGTCAAAATCTGTGACGTCGTGGATCAATTCCAACCTTCTCCTTTGTTACGGCCATCGGCCACGGAAGGTTTAAAATGCAGGAAAGCAAGGACTACTATGAGGACCGGAAGTAAGGCAGGCGATAGGCGAATCTTCGAGCCCTAGCAACAGTGAAGGACCAACCGAGAAGGGGCAAAGATCTTGACCCAGATAGGGAAAAGACATTCCATTGGTCGAGGCAGGGAGGGCGTTTTACCGCCAAAAAGAACGAAAGCAAAAAAGTCAGTTCCAACCTTCGCCAAGGAAGAGAAAGGTCGCCTTTTCACGTGGTCCGGTGAAAGGGGAAATTCTAGTCACAGAATGGCCTAATAGAAGCCGTCAACTCCGTTGGGTAAGAAACTGAGGCTCAACGTAAAAAAAACAAAAAAAATGCTGCCTTGCGACTCGTTAATAAGAAATTAACGAATACAAAAAAAAATAACAAAAGAAAGGAAAGAAAAAGGTTAGTCAAAAATTTTATTACAAATAACATACGTAACCTAAATAAAGGTCCGTATCAAAACTATCCAAAGAAACATTTTTGCAGTTGTTCATTAGCAACCAGTTTCGGCGGAAAACATATTTGATTAAATTTGTATATTCACTTTAAAGACGAAGTGGAGAGACTTTTGTTCTTCGCCGACAGAAGAAAAAATATATAATAATAAGTAAACAAATATTGGAAAGAACGAGTAAGTTCCCTCCCTTTAATTGTAAAGGGAGCAAGAAAAAAAAGGAGAACTTTGGCTTATTGGAAGGACATAGTCAAATACTACTGTAAGCGACTTGCCCTCCACATTTCTGTATTCTTTTTTTTTGTATTTGTTTTGCTTTTTGTTTTCTTTTTGTTGTTGTTGTTGTTGTTGTTATAATTGTGCTTTCTTTTAAAAAAAATATGTAAGAAAGATACATATATAAAGAAAAGAAGAAAAACAACTACGCGTCATATTGTTTGTCCGGTTCGGAACTCTTCACGTGTTCATTTATATCACGTCGCCCTCTCGACCCTTGACACATCCTCATTCGTCCGTATCTCGAAAAATTAAACATATACGCAAGCTTTATACTTAGCTAGTTACATGGGCTTTCAAAGCTATCAATAAAATATAACTAGTTGTGGAGAATATTTAGAGCTTGGGTGGTACGGTACTGTCGACGGAGGTTCTCCCCGTCTTTCGAGGATAATGTAACCTCGGAACAAAGATGCAGTAAACGTCACACCTTACAAGAATATATATATATATATATATGTGTGTGTGTGTGTGTGTGTGTGTGTGTGTGTGTTATTATTATTATTATTGTTGTTCTTGCAAGTTTTTCACACTGGTGTTCTCTGGTAGGCTTTCACGGGAGTCTGAGAGAGAGGAAGTCTCATCTGGTCTTCAGGACTCTTGTCAGTATTCTGGCCAATCTTAGCAATGCTGATTTCCAACTCTTTCAGTTCCCTTTCCAAACCTTTGGGAACCGTTCCAAGCGTACCAATTACAAATGGTTCCACCGTCACCTTTTGTTCCATAGTTTTTTAAGTTCTCTGGCAAAGTCCAAGTACGTGTCTGTATTTTGGTTTTCTTTGAATTTCAGTCTGTGGTACGTCGAGACGGCAAAGTCCACTATATGGCAGGTTTTCTTTTTTTTTAATTGATCATCACTACGTCTAGTTTCCTGGTCGGGATTAAATGATCCATTAGTATCTTAAAATCTCAGAGAATTTTGTGTGTCTCATTCTCAACAACGGATTCTAGTAATGCATATACCACTTTTTCGTTTGGTCAAATTTCAATTTCTTGCACAATTCCCTGTGCATTACCTTTCCCACCTAGTCGTGTCTAGTCTTGTACTCTTTTTGCGCTTGTTTGCTGCATTTGCTTATTATGTGATTTATCATTTCGTCTTTATCATCCCATAATCTACACTTGCTTATTGCGTATTATTGATTTGGGCTTTAATATAATTGATCCTTATGGCCTTGTTTTGAGCTGCTATGAAAAGAGGTTCACTTTCTCTTTTTTGGGTTTCCTTTTCTTAAACATGTCCAGGTTTTCTCGTGAAAGATTTCGTGAGTTTTTCGCTTGAAATATCCATACAGTTGTTTTTCTTCCCATTTATGTTTTTTAGTTAATTGTTCTGTTAGCTCGTATGTTGTCAATTCTATTTCTGTTCCCCATATCTAGTTATCATTATTATTATCATTATTAATATCATTATTACTTACTCCTTTAGAGTTTTTCACATCAGTGTTAGCTGATGGTTTTTCACTGGAGTTTGAGTGATTGCAAGTCTCCTCAAGTCTCCAGGACTCGTCTCAGGATTCTGGCCGTTCTCAGCAATGCTGTCATTTGGATAGTCTCTATCCGTCCGCCAACTTCCAAGTCTTCTAGGCCTTTTAATAATCCTTTAGTTATTGTGCCAAAAGCACCAATCACAATTGGTACAATCGTCACTTTCATGTTCCACAGCTTTTTTAATTCTCTAGCAAGGTCGAGGTACTTATCCTTCTTTGCACATTCCTTCAGATTTATACTGTGGTCAGCCGGGACGGCAAAGTCGACAATTTTGCAAATTCTCTTTTTTTTTTTTTGTTGTTGTTGTTGTTGATTATTATAAGGTCTGGTCTTCTGGCCGGGATTAGGTGATCCGTTTGTATGTTAAAGTCCCATATTATTATTATTATTATCTTCCTTGCCAACTTTTCACACCTGTGTAAATAGGTGTTTTTTGCACTGAAGTCTGAGTTTCCTCTATTCTCCAGGACATTTCTAAATGATTTTAACAGTACTGTGATCTGGATGACACCAATTCTTCCTTTGAGTTCCAGTCTTCTTCTTTTTTCGGGACTGCTCCAAATACAGTTGATATCACCGTCAACTTCATGCTCCACAGCTTCAACTCTCTGACTTATTAGTCCGTCTTTTCACTGTCTTTTATTTTTCTCTCTGTGATCCACTGGAACAGCAAAATCCACAAGATGAAGACTTCTTTTCTTATTAATTAATACTTGGTCTGGTCTTTTGGTTGGGATTGGGTGATCCGTTTTCATTACAAATTCCCAGAGAATGTTAAGCGTGTCATCTTCTAGGACAGATTTATGTCAATACCATTTGTCAGTATCGTCAAATTTGAATTTCTTGCACAATTCCCAATGAATTTCCTTTTCCGCCCAGCCTTGTCTACTCTTGATGTTTTTGTGTCAATTTGCTGAATTCAGTTATTATGGGATTAACAATATCACCCTCTAAGCTACACTAATTATTCTGTGGTGTATTATCAAATGAGGAATCCCCGTGACGTAGTAGTTAACCTACTGGAATTCATTTAGTGGTAAGCGAGTTCGTTATCCAATCACGCTATTTTCGGACAATTAGCCTTATAAAAGGTATGAAACACCTTGTGCTCCAGCAATGGATTAAATAGTACCACAACTAGTTTGGCATTAAATAACCCGATAAGACCGATATGCCGTTAAACAAAAGAACCAAACCGTATTATAAAATGTTGTTTCGACATAATGTTTCCAATGGAATCATTTTCTGCTTCAATTCATTTTCTCTCTTAAGGTTTTCCCTTTCTTAGCCATGTTTATGTCATCTCGTCTACAATTTCTTCACTTTGTCACTTAAAGTATTCATATTATTACTATTGTTATTACGCCTAGCGAGTTTTTCATCTCCGCGTTTGCTGATGGTCTTTCACTGGAGTCAGAGAGACAGCAAGTCTCCTCCCATCGCCAAGACTCTTCTAAGTATTCTGGCCGATCTTAGAAATCCCGTAGTTTAAATGGTCTCAGCTTGTCCTCCGACTTCCAACTCTTCCAGTTCCCTTAACGAGCCTTTTAGAACCATTCCGAGTGCACCAATCAACATTGGTATCACCGTCACTTTTATATTCCATAGCATTTTGAGTTCTCTGCCAAGGTCCAAGTACTTGTCGCTTTTTTGGTTTTCTTTGATTTTCACTCTGGGATCCGTCGGAACGGCAAAATCTTCTATTCGCCACGTTCTCTTTTTTTTTTCTTTTTTTTTCTTTTTTTTTTTTTTTTTGTCAATTATCACTACACCTTGTCTTCTGGCTAAGATTTTTCCCACTGAAGATATACCTCGAAAGGCATAGAAAGCAGCGAGGTGGACGAACTCAACGATGGGTAAACGGTGCACCTAACCAGGTGCTTGGCGGACAAGCCCCACGTGTCAACGGCCAGGGAACTATAGCTAGAATCTTTTAAGGTGGCTTCTATGGATGAGAATAAAACAGCCATCGAAAGATTACAATGACTCATACTCAAACCACATGCCCGAACCGCATCGCCCTTCGCACGAGTAAATCAGCTACAAAACTCAAACTAAAACAAAAATTACATAAATTTAAAAGCGCAATACAAATAGCGACATTCAGCGTTAGAACTTTAAATAGAATAAGCCAACTATCGGAGCTGATAGCTTCTATGATAGATTATAACATAGTCATAATATGCGTAGAAGAACACAGATACTTTCATAGCAAAGATATAAAATAACACAATACCGGCAATAGATGGACGTTTGCCTCGGCATCTGCATGGAAAAACTGTCAACGCCGCGATAGAGGATGTAAGTATGCTTATCAGTCCACAGACCCTAAAATCCCTAGCATCGAGAAAATACCACCGAAGATGATGGTAGCTACGTTTAATGGCAACCTCAGCACAAGAATGATCTTCTGCTGTAGCCCAACCAATGTTAGTGAAGAAACGGACCTCATCGCCTTCTATAACGAGCTATCCTCTCTTGTTCGTAGCATCTCGAAACACAACGTTCTAATCATCGGTGAAGACATGAATGCTGAAATAGATAAAAACGCAAAAAACAAATTCAGCTTACACAACTCGTCAAACAGAAATGGGGAACATCTAACAGATTTCACGCTAGAAAATAGCGGCCAAGATCTACAATCCTCTATTATGCAACCGTATAGAAGCCAAATTTGAGAAAATACTTAGAAAGAACCAAAAGAGCTTTCGGAGAAATCGATCCACGACATCATAAATTTTGACAATCCGTCGAATTCTAGAATGTGTTCGTGCAAAAAGCCTCGAAGTAACACTATTATTCGTCGAATTCGCCAAGGCCTTTGACTCCATACACAGAGAGAAGATGGAACAAATACTTCTCGTCTACGACCTCCTCAAAGAAACCGTCGCAGCCATTATGATGCGATATAAAAACACTAAAAACACGAAAGTAAAAATCCGCTCAACGGATGGAGACACAAACTATTTCGACATTGTAGCAGGTGTGCTGCAAGGAGATACATGAGCCCCATACATGTTTATTAGCTGCCTTGACTACGTGCTTTAAGCTGGCAAAGGAAAGAAGCAGGAGATACCCCGCACAACTATAACGGATGTGAGCTACGCTGATGACATAGCGCTTCTGCCAAATACACCCACCCAAGCCGAATCCCAACTTCATAGTCTGGAACGAGCAGCTGCAGGCATCGGTCTCCATGTCAACGCAGACAAAACAGAGTACATATGCTTTAATCAAAGAGGTGACATCTCCACATGAAAGTATAGTTCTCTGAAACTAGTAGACAACTTCACGTACCAAGTAAGCAGTGTGTCATCAACCTAAAATGACGTCAACAAGCGACTAGCAAAGGTATGGGCAACTACCGATAGACTATCGGTCATATGGAAGTCAGATCTGATTCATAAAATAAAACGCAGTTTTTCCAAACAGCAGTCGTGTCGATACTGCGATATGGATGCACCACATAGACGCTAACTAAACGTATGGAGAAAAAGCTTGATGACAATTACATAAGAATGCCGCGAGCAATATTGAACAAGTCCTGGAAGCAACACCCCACAAAATAACAGCTGTATGGCCACCTACCACCCATCACGAAAACCATCCAAGTTAGATGAACCAGACATGCGGGACCCAGCTGGAGAAGAAAGGGGGAACTCATAAGCGATGTACACCTATGGATCCCTTCACATGGACGATCAAAAGCAGGACTGCCAGCTAGAACCTACATACAGCAACTCTGTGCCGATACAGGATGTAACCTTGAAGACCTATCGGAAGCGATGGACAATAGAGACGGGTGGCGAGAGAGGGTCAGGGAAATCCGTGCTGATGGCAGCGTGACATAATGAGTTAGTTGTGATGAACATCAGCTGAAATTAAAATGGAAAAATACAAATCAAAATTTGTGTAATAGATTACTAATCAATTTCTGAACAATCTTTTGTTTAGTTTCATTGTTTAATGGCATTTCAGACTTGGCGTGCTCTTTATAGAAAAATATCTTGTGTGTTATCTAAGATTCTGGTTGTTATTTTTCATGGTTTTTTTTTTCTTCAGTAACAAATTTAGTTATGTGATCCGGTCATTATTTGGTTTGCTTTCTTTTGTTCACAAGTATATCAACCTTCGTGGGTTATTTAATACCAAAGCCATAATTTGAGAAAAACAATATTATTTAACCCACAGAGAGAAAATAAGTGGGTTCATATCTTTCCCAATGGTATCAGTCTAAAAGTGAATATATTTGCACGACTGGAGTTCGAATTCATTTACCCTGCAATGTTGCAGTCTAACACGTTAACCATTACACTGAGGGGATGCCCCCTCATCACTTAAATGTACAGATTTAGCGATGGAAAAAATTATTCTAAACATCAAATATTACTCACAGAGGTGGAACGTTATGCAGTGAAAATTTCTCATCAAAACAAATTACTGCAGATATGAATCTGTCCTCGTATATTTGTTTTTTAATTGGTTAGGTAATTGACTAATTTTAACGGCATGTCAACCTGTTCAAATATTTTATGCTTAGAGGTTTAGGAATTGTGTTTATATTTATATTTTCTATGTATTCGTTTCTTATGACTTTTTTTGCATACGGTCCCATCGAATACAAATTGGTAAACAGATCTGATTGACCCCTTAATGGGACCCTAACGGGTACTACCGCTCAAGTTTAGAGTTGACCCAGCAATAATGACAATGGAAGGGTACTCAACACTCCCAAGATCTCCAAAACTAGAGCTTCACATGTGTCATAATAGCGAGTGTCATAACCAGGCCACCCTTTTTTGGGTGAGGTCTTATCCCTCGGTAGAGGGTACAGTCAGCCTATTTTAAGCTCCACTAACATGGCATAAATAAGTTCAGCTTCATTCGTAGATAGTGGTGAAAAAAAATTTAATTTTAATCAAAATGTCTTTCGGAGAAATCGATCCACAACTTCACGGATTCTGACTCGCTGTTGAATCATCGAAGGAATACTTGCAAAAAATCTCAAGGCAACACTCTTGTTCGTAGATTTCTCAAAGGCATTTGATTCCATTTACTGAGGGAAAATGAAGCAAATACTACTAGGATATAGCCTTCTCAAAGAAACTGTTACCGCAATAGTGATGTTTTACAAAAAGACAAAAAGAGTCGTTCGCTCAGTCGATGGTTACCCTGACTGAGATACAGTTGTGCCATATGTATTTATAATCTGCCTAAATTTCGTACTTCGTCAATAAATCTAATAAAAGAAAATGGTTTCATATTAAAAAAGACAAGAAGCAAATGATATCCCGCAGAAAATATAACAGATGCAGACTACGCAGATAATCTAGCGCTTCTCATAAATAAACCTGCTAAAGCCGAATCCACTATATAGCTGGGAGCAAGCAACAAGAAGCAGTGGTCTTCAAATGAACACATAAAACAGAGTTCATGTGTTTTAAATAGGAAGGAGCTATCTTCTCTTTAAGTGGCAAGGCTCTAAAATTAGTAACCCAGTTGACATACCTCAGCAGCCATATCTCATCTATTGAAAGCAATGTTAGCATACGCTTGGGGGAGGCATGAACAACTACTGATAGCTTATTTTTCCGGTGTAGGTATCATTGGGGAACGAAGAAAGCTTTAGTAAACGAGCCAAAGCCTTATTGTATGGTTTTTAATACATTATATAATGAAATACTCAATGTACATTAGAAACAAGGTTATCATCTGGTGCGCTGTGTGACATTGTTTTCAGTGGGCCTCCAGACACCCGTAGGTCCTAAGCTAGTGGCCAACTATACCTATTGGTATATCCAGCCCCGATGATACAGCCAGTCAAAAGCTCCTTAAGTCTTTCAAAGTAATAATACTAAAAAGTATTTCCACATGGTCGCACTAATATACACCTTTATCTTAAACAATAAAATTGACTATAGAATGAAATAACCACTATACTAGACCCCTATGATATTGCGGCAGAATTAGTTATTTATTTAACCCCTCCCCCACAAGCAGGATGTGACATAAGGTCAATTTTTAAGCGGAGTAAAGTTTGTTTGGTTTCAGAGTTTTCCTTCTCTTAGACTGGTTACCTAACCAAGGCTGTTGTAGTAATTATTAATTAAACAAAGAAAGAAAAAGAAAATTTGAATATTTATTTTAATACCATTACGCCCAGCAATTTTTTTTCTAAACCCAATTATTTTAAAGTTGTTTTAATTCCTATGTACTGAAAATCACATACCTCCCAATCATCAAATATCCAACTTAGACCATAAAGATTAAATAGCAGCTCCATAAATCAGTCAAGATAATTTTTTTTTTTTGGTCTCCATTAAGCAAACACGCCGAATATAGAAATGACGAATATTTTCCAATAAAATATTTGTGTTTTATCTTCTCAGGTTTAGACTGAGCTGATTCTCCTTCTGATCAACACTTCTTTCACGAAAAAAAAAGTATAATACTTTATTAAAATAATCAGAAAATGAATGCGATCATTTCCACCAAGGTTGGAATATTCAGCAAAGTTCGAACCTACCAGCCATACAAGCTAATTCATTTTGTGTCTTTTTATGTTTCAGGGCATTGGTATTGGTTGGAGGCAGTTTTCACGCCTGTCCGCCTTTTTCTAACCGCTAATGTCCCCTGTGGGACTTTTCGAGCTGACGAAAGAAAGACGCAGAAGATTCCCCGCACAAACAATAACGAACGTGGACTACGCCGATGACATAGCGCTTCTGGCAAATTAACGCCCCCCCATACGAAACGGATGGAGACACAGACTACTTCGACATTGTAGCAGGTGTGCTGCAAGGAGATACATGAGCCACATACCTGCTTATTAGCTGCCTAGACTACATGCTTCAAGCTGGCAAAGGAAAGAAGCAGGAGATATCCCGCACAACTATAACGGACGCAGACTACGCCGATGATATAGCGCTTCTGCCAAATACACCCGCCCAAGCCGAATCTCATCTTAATAGTCTGGAACGAGCAGCTGCAGACAGGCCTCCATGTCAACGCACACAAGACGGAATACATGTGCTTTAATCAAAGAGGTGACATCTCCAACAAAACGGTAGTTCTCTGAAACTACTAGACAAGTTCACCTCGGAAGCAGTGTCTCATCAACCGAGACTGGCATCAACACACGACTAGGAAAGGTATAGATAGCTATCGATAGACTATCGGTCACATGGAAGTCAAACCCGACATAAAATCAAACGTAGTTTTTTTCAAGCAGCGGTCGTGTCGATACTGCTGTATGGACGCACCACATGGACGCTAACGAAACGTATGGAGAAAAAGCTTGACGACAACTACACAAGAATGCTGCGAGCAATATTGAACTAGTCCAGGAGGCAGCACCCCACAAAACAGCAGCTGTACGGACACAGTTGGAGAAGTAGGGACGAACTCATGTGACTTACACTTGTGGACCCCCTCACATGGACGAGCAAAGGCAGGACGACCAGCTAGGACCTACATACAACAGCTCTGTGTCGATACAGGATGTAGCCTTGAGGACCGACCGGAAGCGACGGACGATAGAGAAGGATGGCTGGAGAGAGTCAGGGAAATTCGTGCTGATGGCGCGACATGATGATAATGATTTTCTAGTATGGCTCCCATCAAAATGGTTGATTTTAACGGCATTTCAATATGTCTAGGGACATTTCATTCCAAGAGATTAGAGAATTGCGTTCATTGTATGT
This sequence comes from Sepioteuthis lessoniana, assembly GCA_963585895.1. Taxonomy (NCBI): domain Eukaryota; kingdom Metazoa; phylum Mollusca; class Cephalopoda; order Myopsida; family Loliginidae; genus Sepioteuthis; species Sepioteuthis lessoniana. The sequence continues at coordinate 944,091 of OY757909.1, forward strand.
TCATATTTATATTTTTGTGTAGTTGTTGTTGTTTTTTAAGTATTTTTGTCGGCAGTTCTTATACAAATAACTTTTTTAATCTTCCCCAAATCTCTAGAATTGGGGCATCAATAATTGATAAAGTTTACTGACTTAGCAAGGACCCTTCTTTTTGCAAGGGTCTTACCCTTTTGCAGGATGAGTACAGTCAGCATATTCTAAGCCCCACCGCAGGGTAGGGGATCCTATCAGTGCGATTGCGAAGACACAATTTAAGTAGATTTTTTTTAGAAAAGAAGAGAAAAGAAAAGAAAAATGAAAAAAGTGGGGGGAGTTCCGATGGCGTTATGACTTTGTATGCTGGACTGCTACATCTTAATAAACGAGTTCGAACTCCAATCGCGCGATTGCATTCACTTTCAGACTAATATCCTCGCAAAAGAAATGAATGTCCTCATCTCTCTCTAGATACGAGTTAAATTGTACCACTGCTGTTCTTCTATAGGAATTCTTCATAAATAGAACTATTAGTGTTATATAGGAATACTTGAAACCATTTAAGTGTACAAACAAACGAGGCCTAACTAGTTAAAAAATAAAGTTACACAAACCAACCTTTTCAGAGAATAATAAAAAAATATATACGACAGAATACTCGATTTCTAGATACACGATTACAGGTAAACATGTGTTGGTTTTGTTTTTTTTTTGTTTTTTTTGGAGGGGGTTCAGCGCTCTTGACAATCTTATTTTAACTAATCGTTACGATTATTCTTTTGGGCTTTCCAATTCTTGTCGTAGTAAAATATAATAAATCATTAAGGGCTTGATTTGTTTTTCACCGGCGGCCAAAGTTCAACGTCCTCTTCAACTAACGTTATGACATATACGGCTCGTAAAATGACATATATGGCTCGTAAAATGATTTGCGTTAAAAGCAAGCTTAAGGCTCACGAGTCGTATAGTGGTTTGCGAGATCGGCTAACAGACTATTGTTGGTGAGTTTGATTCTCAGTAGAAGCCCTATAATTCTGACCTTGAGCCAATCTAACCTAATGTAAAGGTTGTTTCTTTTATTATCTTTCCAAAACATCAGTCATCATCATCAATGATTTTGCTACCTTTGATGTCATTATAGATTCTAAAACATCGAGTATACTTGTTCAGGTTCAAGTGACAGCAAGTACACTCAAAACTTTAGCATATTTCTCTGTATTTTCGCTGCTGTGCAACTTTTGATGCTTCTATTATTAATTTGGTCGATCGTTGTCCTTCCTGTTTTTTCAGTCATATCTTAACCGTCTTCTTTCTTTCTTTCTTTCTTTCTTCACATATCAGCTCGCGTGGGTTATCTAACACCAAAGCCATCCTTGTCGAAGGAGAGCAGTGATACTATTCAACCCATTGAGAGAGGGATGATGAGGTTCATATATTTCCTAAGGGTAAAAAAAGTTTTGGTTTAGTTTGTATCTACACTATTATTCTGATTTTTCGTATATTTTACTATTAGTAGATCAGAATGTAGTATCTGTTCTCAATCCCCATCCCTTCTGAGCTGAAATCAGTTAGGCTCTCCAATCTAGAAATATCTATGTTATTAAAATTTTCTCTTTGTTGTATGTAACCGTAAACCTGCGAAACAGCACTACATAGCACGAATTTTATAAGAGTAAAACTAGAAAAAATGAATTTCCAATCCAATTTACGTCTCAAAGATAATTTTGTGGTGAATGTTATCCTGCTGAATATCATTTTTTGATTATCTAAATTGTCGATATATATATATATATATATATATATATATATATATATATATATATATATATGAAATGCTAATTGGGATCCATCACTCCTGCTTAAATAGAAACATTAATATCATCAAGGACTGTCATTCCAGTGGAAACCCAACGACCTCACGGGTCGTCTAGTACACGATTATATAAGGTGATGACGTAAAGGAAGACATGTACAATATAAAACATTGGCAAATAAGTTTTTATTGTGGTGTAATGGTTAACAAGCTAGATTAACAGACCAATAGTGAGTTCGATTCTCACTGGGTGTCCCACACTTCTGGCCTTGTGCCACGGCTAAACTAACCTTAGCAAATAACTTAACCCTGACTGCTTTCAGCCTTCGGCCATTATTAAGGAGTGTTTATTTTAAAAATACATTTCAAAACTGGTTAAGCTATAAGACTTACAAACAATATTTCATTTATGATGAGAAACTTGGTTGTTGTTTGAAAATTTTTTCAAATTTCAAAATATTTTCTTTTCATTTATTTTTCCAAAATATCGTTTTAAGTAATAAAAAAATCATAAAAATGAATCAGAATATATTTCATTATTCGATTTTTATATCAGTGTTTTTTTTTTAGATTTAAAAGCACTGCATATAACTCAGTAGCAATATCTCATCTAATGAAAGTGATGTTAACTTATACATAGGTAAAACATGGACTGCAATTGACATTATCAACCATATGGCAATCTGATCTTTAAATTAAATAAAACAGGAATTTTTCCAAGCAATAGCCGTGTTAGTACTACTGTATGGTGACACCACTTGCTTCGAGAAAAGCTAAATGGGAATTACACAAGAATACTGCGTGCTGTCTTGAGTAAATACGGAAAACAGATCCCTAGAAAACAGCAATTGAATAGCTATTTGCCTCCTATTTCACAAACCATCGAAGTAAGACTAGCAAATCATGCTATACACAGCTAGGGAAGAGAGAACTAATTTTTAAACAACCATCTCCTCTGAACTACTTCACATGGACACACCAGTGTTACCTGGCCAGCACAAGCTGACATTAATCAGCTTTATGTGGATGCTGGATGCCGTCTAGGAGACCTGCAAGGAATTATGACTAATTGGGACGGATGATGATTGAAAGTTCTGGGAATCTGTGCTGTCGGCACGCCTTGATGATGACGATTTCTTAGGTGATTGATTTTTTTTTTTTAGTCCTTTTGGGGTAAGGGTTTTCTGGACTTATTATCTGTCTATTTTCAGAGGTTTCAAGTATTAATACGATATTATCAGATATATTTTTTCTTTCCTCACTATTAAAGCGAATTTATTGTCTCTGTTAAAGTTGTAGTCAATTAAGCGGAATTTTTATTCAACCAGGAATAATCTATAATGATGTAATAATCTTATTCTTAGGTTTGTTATTGTTAATTCTAAAATTAAAAGTTCATTTAGATCTTTTACGTATTGTCTGAAGCAACGAACGCATTCTAAGCGATTCATAATATTCTACTATTTGCTTGATTAATGGTAAATGTTTTTAAAAGTCCAATTAATAATCAAATTAGTGTATTTGGGTAATTTAAAGAAAATTATTTTTTCTTTAAATAACCATCAAAATATCTGGTACCATACTAAATTTCGAATAACTTGTTTAAGAATTTTTTTACTTTCGGCTATTTCTCCAGAATATTCTGCATATCTTAATTGAGAAGTACATATCTTAATTTGGGTTTTAAGGATTTCCCTGATATTCTTATTTATTTGTTTTAAAATGTATTTTAGATTCGTCTTAAAATACTGATATAATTTTTTCTTTCTTTTTTCTCTCATTGTTTCATTCTTTTTTTCTTTTTTTAAGTTAATTTTAAAGTTTTATCACTTGTTGCGTTCACCTTGTCGTCGGAGCTAAGAAAATGTTCACTGTATCCTCTGTATACGACCCTCCCCCAAAAAGAAGTGTACTGGGTATGACACTTATCAAGGGTGGATTTGACCTACGTTAACTCCCGATTTAAAAACTTTTAGAGTCGACATCCGGGACCGCTTGCAGAGAGAACTGTCACGGTCACATTTCGAACAAGATCAGAGACTGCTGACGCCTACCGAAACACGCCATTCGTAAAGCCAGCCAACTAAAAACAAATTAAACCCACTCACTTCCTGATCCTTATCTGGAGAAAAATTGAACATGTATCTTTTGTAATCTACCGGCTTTTATTTTAAATTTATGCTTGTCTATAATAGTGAGGGCAGACGTGAGTTTTTAGCTGTAGCAGAGACGAGAGCGTTAGAAACGCAAGTACGAAAAGTATCAGTTTTAATAAGCTTATATCACATCTGTGGGGTGAGTGTGCGTAAAGAAGCAGAATAGATAATGGTTGTAAAACGGCGTGGACAAAATGAACATTTAAAACAAGGCGAACGAACAAAAACAAATTTATATTCTATAATATCAAAACTTACATTAATACATGAAAACATTACTAACTCTAACATACTGATAGTGTGTATATATATGTGTGAGCTCGTGTGTGTATGTGTGTGTGTGTGTGTGTGTGTAACACAACTAAACTACAAAAAGAATTGTAAAATTAAAATGTCTTTTTTCTATGATTAGAAACCGGTAGTTTTTTAAAGACGGGAAAGCGTCTCATAGTTCTTGTACAATAATGTCTGCGAGGCATGCTGTTGCTGATACGGAGGAATTTGGTCAAAAAGAGAGTGTTGCAGCTACGAAAAAATTTCGTAAAAGAGCTGTTGCCGCTACGAAGAAAATTCGTAAAAGAGGTCGAATGTGCTTTAAGACAGCGTATTTATAGAAAAAATCGTCTTATCAGTGGCTCAAGACGCAGGACTTGAATTTTCGCGCGCCGACGTAGTTGTAAACATATCACGTGGTCCTCCTGGCCAATGGTTTCCCGAGACTGAACATTGAGCGTCCGCCATCTTTGTGGGAACAAGTGGCATACCGCCCAAATTAAATTATAGGAGTGTAAAGTCCTATACATCTTTGTAATCTGTTGTAAATTGAATAATAATTATAATATATATAAAAGACAATTTTCTTACAACTCAAACTTCTTGTTTGTTACTTTTATTGTTTGTTTATTTTTATTGACATTTCGTTTGACTTAAAGATTTTGTCTGTAACCTTCAAAGACGGACTCGGTAAACATATCCAGTGACAAACTCAATATGATCCAAAATCAATACGACACAAACTCAATACGACTCAAGCGACACACAAAACTGCCCCTCATAGTGAAGCTCAAGTTCTGAAGCTCTGGGGAGAGAAGATTACGTCATCATTACGATTACTCCCAGGTCAACTTTGATACAAAGTGCTACTACTTGTTAGGTTCCCATCTATGAGTTAAATAGTTGTTTGAAATCATTAGTCTTAGATAAGAATACTTGAAACAATATAACTATGTATAAATTAGTTGTATTAGATAGGAGTTTTTCCATGCAAATGCAGAGACAAACGTCCATCCATTGCCAGTATCGTGATATTTAATATCTTCGCAATGAATGTATCTGTGTTCTTGTATGCATATTATGTCTATGTTATGATCTAGTGTAGAAGCTGTCAGGTCCAGTAGTTGACCAATTCTATTTAAAGTTCTGGCGTTGGATGTCGTTATTTGTATTGTGCTTTTGTATTTTAGTAATTTTTGTTTTAGTTTGAGTTTTGTAGCTAATTTTTCGAACACTGGGGCCAGGGCTCCAACCTCTGCAGGACGTGCCCCTTTTTACCGGCGCGAAGAGCGATGTGGTTTGGACAAGTGGTTTGAGTCATGGTAATCTTTCGATGGCTTATTCTCATCTATAGAAGCCACCCTAATAGATGAGCAGCAGTAGTTCACCGATCGAACTATTTGATCCTGGCCGTTATCCCGTGGGATTCGTACACCCAAAACCTGGTTAGGCGTGACGTTGACCCGTCATTAGGTTTGTTCGCCTTTACGTCCACCGTGCCGCTTCCCATGACTTTCGAGAAAAAAATCCTTCCCCCTCCTGCATGTATTAAGTTTTAACTTAGTAAAAGTCCACAGTTACTTTTTTTAATCTTATCAGAGAGTCCTTTTTTATGGTTCATTGTATCCTTATAGGCATTCTATTTTTATGCTAACTTAGGTTTTCAAACTCAAATAAATTCCAAAAGTATTAGCATCTTTTACCTTCTTTTACATGGTTCACCTACTACTTGGAATTACAGTATTAGTCTTTTTGCATTTAAAGCACAGATAATATAGAGCCGTGATTTTACAAAAAATAAAATCTTTGATGCATTTTAAAAGGACAATATAGCAAAAGACAAAAAAAATCCAAGCGTTAGTTGACCACTGCCAAAGGTAGGAAGGATTTACTTTGCATTTGGCTGCCGCATTCATTTTATGAGTCTGTTCATTCTACTGTCGTCTGGGGGTTCTAAATCTTTTGTCTTTTATACAAATACACACGTTTTCTAGCGCTTTTTTTGTTTTGGGGCCGAATGGGGAGGGTCATTCATTTATTCCGTTTCCTTTTCTTTTTCTTTCTGTTTTATTTTTTCTATTTCATGTGACACAAAATTCCCAAATTATTCTAAGCTTACTCTAACTTTGGTTTTCAAACTGCTATAAATTCAAAAATTATTAGCATCTTATACTTCCTTTTCCGTGGTTTAACAGAAACTTAGAATTACTGTAGTAGTCTTTTTGCGTTTAAAGAACGGAGGTGGTATAAGTATACTTATAGGACCATGGGCCCTAAAATAACTAAATAGCATCGAGAAAATACAACTAAGGATGATGGTAGCTATGTCTAATGGCAACCCCGACACAACAATTATCTTTTGCTACAGCCCTCCCAATGTTAGTGAGGAAACGGACATCATCGCCTTCTATAACGAGCTATCCTTCCTTGTTCGTAGCATCCCAAAACACAACGTTCACGTCATCGGTGGACACATAAATGCCCAAATTGGTAAAAGTGTAAATCGCAAATTCAGTTTACACAACTCGTCAAACAGAAATGGGGAACATCTAAAAGATTTCACGCTAGAAAATAGATTAGCCTGCCTCAATATTAAATTTCAGAAAAAAAGGGAAAACTATGGACCTACACCTACGCAAATAATACTAAAGCACAGATAGACTACGTCTTTTTAAAAAAAAGAAATGGAATAATCGCGCAATGAATTGCGAGGCATATTTCTCTTTCGAGAGTGTTTCCTGAATTGTCACGGTAAAGATACGACTGAGCCTACGAAGGAATACGGCCCAAACAACAGCAACCGATCACTATGACTGGTCTCTGCTCAACAACAGGGATATTAGAGATGAATATATGCTAACACTAAGAAACAAATTCGATACACTTCAGGATATATCAGAAACACATGCTCTGAATGACGAATATGAGAACTTCGTCTATGCCTACTTAGAAGTGGCAGCAGAATGCATACCAACTAAACAAAGAGCTAAACTTAGAGTCTCATGAGAGACATTAGTGGTTTGAAAAAAGCGTGCAAACATGAACACTACATCCAAATACCATAGGAGGAACCCAACCAATATCAATGTTCAGAAACTTAAGGCAGAAAATTAATTAACTAACATATACTTGAAAGAACGGAATACATGCAAAATCAGATCAATAAGATTAGAGACTCGGTTGAATATAGACAATCTAGGATAGCATGGCAGACGGTGAACGAAGTAAGCAGAAGGAAGAGTACTGCGAAAGCTAAACTGAAACCTACCCGTCAAGAAGAAAGAATACACCTGTGGAAACAACATTTCGATAATTTACTCGGAAAACACTTCAAAAGTTAAGCATGAACCAATCAGAAAAATTATTAGTAATCAACTAGACATCAAACTAAGACAGTTTACTCAAGAAGAACTCGACTCAGTATTAAGAAAAATTAAAAATAGAAAAGCAGCAGGGCTTGATCAAATACCCACAGAACTATGAAAGACCAGGTAATTCGACGACATATGTAATGCCGTATAGACAGATGGACAAAGGGCTGCACCCTAAGAAAGGTGACCTCGGATTAGCCAAGAACTACCGAGATATAACCCTTACATCCATAGCGGCCAAGATCTACAATGCTCTACTATGCAACAACATAGAACCCAAATTGAGAAAATACTTAGGAAGAACTAAAATGGCTTTCGGATAAATCAATCCTCATCAAAAATTTTGACTATCCGTCGAATTCTAGAAGGTGTACGTGCAAAAAACATTGAGGCAACACTATTTTTCGTCGACTTCTCCAAGGCCTCTGACTCATACGCAGAAGGAAGATGGAGCAAATATTTCTCGTTTATGATATCCCCAAAGAAATCGTCGCAGCCATAATGATGCTATATAAAAACACGGAAGTAAAAGTCTGCTCACCGGACAGACACAGACTAATGAAAAAGAAAAACGGTTTCAAGCTGGCAAAGGAAAGAAGCAAAAGATATCCCGCACAAACAATTACAGACACCGACTACGCCGATGACATAGTGCATCTGCCAAATACACCTGCCCAATACAAAACCCTGCTACATAGTCTGAAACAAGCTGCTGGTGGCATATCCCTCCATGTCAACGCAGACAAAACAGAAGACATGGGCTTTAATCGAAGGGTGGGCTTTGAAACTAGTGAACAAGTTCTCCTACTTAGGAAGCTGTGTCTCATCAAGGAGAAAGATATCAACGCGCAACTAGCAAAGGCATGGACAGCTAACGATAGGCTATCGGTCATATGGATATCCCTTACCCTCTCTGGCCACCCCTCCCTACTGTCCATTGCTTCCGGCAGGTCTTCAGCGGTTCATCCCGTATCGGCACAGAGCTGCTGTATGTAGGTTCGAGCTGGTCGTCCTGCCTTTGCTCGTCCATGTGAAGGGGTCCACAGGAGTACATCACTTATGAGCTCGTCCCTACTTCTCCAGCTGTGTCCTGCTTGTCTGGTTCGTCTAATTTTGATAGTTTTCGTCATGGGTGGAAGGTGGCCGCACAGCTGCTGTTTTGTGGTGTGCTGCCTCCAGAGTTGTTCTATATTGCGCGTGGCATTCTTGTGTAGGTCCCGTCAAGCTTTTTCTCCATACGTTTAGTTAGCGTCCATGTAGTGCATCCATATAGCAATATCGACACGACTGCAGCTTGGAAAAACCTGCGTTTTATTTTATCGGTCAGGTCTGACTTCCATATGACCGATAGCCTTTCAATAGCTGTCCATGCCTTTGCTAGTCGCGTGTTGATGTCTGTCTCAGTTGATGACACGCTGCTTCCTAGGTAGGTGAACATGTCCACAAGTTTCAAAGCCTACCCTTTAGTGTGGAGATGTTGCCTCTTCGATTAAAGCACATGTATTCCGTCTTGTGTGAATGACATGGAGGCTTATGCCACCAGCTGCTTGTTCCAGACTATATAGCAGGGTTTAGTATTGGGCGGGTGTATTATTTCGTCGGTAATTGTTTGTGCAGGATACCTTCTGTTTCTTTCCTTTGTTGGCTTGAAACCGTTTTCTTTGATTTTATCAATAGATGTTCTAAGCAAGTAGTCTAAACAGATGATAAGGAAGTATGGGGCTGACGTGTCTCCTTGCAGTACACCTACTACAATGTCGAAGTAGTCAGTGTCTCCATCCGGAGAACGGGCTTTTACTTTTGTGTTTCTATATAGCATCATTATAGCTGCGACAGTTTCTTTTGGTAGGCCGTAGGCGAGTAGAGTTTGCTCCATCTTTCCTCTGTGAATGGAGTCAAAGGTCTTGGTAAAGTTTCTGTCTTCCCCTGTAGTGCATCGAATTTGTTTCTTAGTGCTAACGCATATTTATCTCTAATATCCCTGTTTAGTAGGGGCCAGTCACAGTGTACGGTAGTCGTTGTTCGTGTGGCATTCTTTCGTTGGCTCAGCCGTATTTTTGCCGTGACAATTCGGTGATCGGAGGACACACCCTAGAATGAGGAGTAAGCTTCGCTATTCAATGCGCTGTTATTCTATTTCTTGTTAATAAAAACGTAGTACATCTGTGCTTTAGTATTGTTTGCTTATGTGTAGGTCCATAGTTTTCCCTCTCTTTTTTGAAAGTTTGTATTGACCCATGTTAATCTATTTTCGTGAAATCTGTTTGATGTTGTCCATTTCTGTTTGACGAGTTGTGTAGGCCGAATCTGTGGTTTCCATTTTTACCAGTTTGGGCATTCATATCTCCGCCATTGACGAGAAGGTTGTGTTTCGCGATGCCACGAACAAGGGAGGTTAGCTTATCATAGAAGGCAATGAGTTCAGTTTCTTCACTGACATTGGTACGGCTATAGCAGGAGATGATTGCGCTGGGGTTGCCATTAAAAGTAGCTACCATCATCCTAGGTTGTATTTTCTCTTTCAGGGGTCGTGGTCCTATAAGCATACCTACACCTCCTATCGTGGCATTGACAGAGTTTTTTCATGCTGATGCAATAGCTAGCGTCCAACCATTGCCAGAATCGCGATATTCAATATCCTCACTATGTGTGTATCTGTGTTCTTGAACGCATATTATGCCTATGTTATGATTTATGACCGATGCAGTCCGCTCCGGTTGTTGACCTATTTTCTTGAAGGTTCTAACGTTGAATGTCACTATTTGTATTGTTCTTTAGCATTTTAGTAATCTTTGTTTGAGCTCTGTAGCTGATTTTTCGAATTCTGAGGCCAGGGCTCCAACCTCAGTAGGATGCACCCCTTTTTTACCTGCATGAAGAGCAATGCGGTTTGGACATGTGGTTTGAGTGTGGGTCATGGTTATCTTTCGATGGTTGTTTTTATTCTCATTTACAGAATCCACCCTTACAGATGAGTAGCAGTAGTTCTCCGATCGAACTAATCAATCTTGGCCGTTGAACCGTAGGGTTCATATGCCCAGGACCGGGTTAGGCATTGCGTTGAGCAGTCAGAGGGTTTATCAGCTTGTCTTTACGTCCACCGTGCTGCTTTCGAAAATAAAATTGTTTTTTTCTTCTTACTTTCCTCTGTTTTTCATTATTAAGTTTTTACTCAATTAAAGTCCACGACAACCTTTTTTTTCTTTTAAATTTATTAAAGTACGTTTTTTATGCTTCTTAGCATCCTTGTAGACATTCTATTTTACGCTTACTTAGGTTTTGGGGTACCAATAAGTCCAATAGTGTTAGCTTCTTTTGACCAGGTTCAAATTTTAATTGGGATTTACAGTAAAATTGTCTTTGCATTTAAGACACTGATAGTATACAACAGTGATTTTACAATGAAAAAATGAAATAAAATCATTCATGCATTTTAAATGACAATATAGTAAAAGGACAATATATTACTAACTAGTGTTTGGACACTTGTCTTCGAGTGGACGCGCTTACTATTTCCTAAATTAGTTTAACATGGTTTGTCTCGTATAATCTTTGAACTTTTATAAACATTTATACAGAATTTGTCGGTCTACTGCTCGATGGAGGTGGGGGGAGGGTTATTTACTTATTCGTTACCACCCTACATTTTTCTTTCTTTCTTTACCATTCCATATAAGCAAACAAATGGTTCGAAAAACGATTTTACTCAAGAAAAACACTAAAAATGAGTTTTGATATAACATTGTTCTTGGTTTACGGTCCCATGGTCACGCTAATCAAATCTAATTTTCACCCCAATTGGCTAGGGTAGTAGAATGTACCTACTGTATATCTCTGCAGAGGGGTAAGACCGCCCCCAACAAATGTCCTTAATATAACACTAATCAATCTGATGGTGAGGTAATTCTGGAGCTTTTGGGAATGTGGAGTACCCACTTCAATGCCATCGCGAGACAGTCGGTTATAAATAGATACAACAAACAGTTCAAAAACAGATATGATTGGATAAAAAAAATTAATTTCCTGAGAAGAGCGTTAATCTCTCAGATTCAAATATATAAAGGAAGAGAGGGTAGAAAGCTCTTTTATCTTTCTTTTGCTTTCTTTTTTTTCTCTTTCTTCTACTTCTCATTCTTCCATTCTTTTCTTTTCTACCTCTTCTTTCTCTTTTTAATCCGTTATATCTATTGTTTACCAAGGCCTTCGATTCCATTCACAGAGAGAAGATGGAACAAATCCTACTAGCGTACGGCCTACCAAAAGAAAGCGTAGCAGCAATAACGATTCACTATAGAAACACCAAAGTGAAAGTACGTTCACCGGATGGAGACACAGAATATTTCGACATTGTAGCAGGAGTACTACAAGGGGACACGCTAGCCCCATACCTCTTTATCATCTGTTTAGACTACGTGCTTAGAACATCGATTGATAAAATCAAAGAAAACGGCTTCGAGCTGACAAAGAAAAGAAGCAGAAGGTACCCCGCAAAAACAATTACCGACGCCGACTACGCCGATGACATAGCGATACTGGCGAATACACCCAACCAGGCCGAAACACTACTGCATAGTTTGGAACGAGCCGCCGCAGGCATTGGCCTCCATATCAATGCACACAAAACTGAATATATGTGCTATAATCAAACGGGCGACATTTCCACACTAGACGGAACCTCTCTGAAACTGGTAGACAAGTTCACCTACCTAGGAAGCAGTGTCTCATCAACCGAATAAAAACTTCGACACGAGGCTAACGAAGGCATGTACAGCTATCGATAGGCTATCGATCACATGGAAATCAGACCTGACCGATAAAATGAAACGCAGTTTCTTCCAGGCAGCAGTCGTATCAATACTGCTGTATGGATGCACTTCTTGGACCACTAACAAAACGGGTGGAGAAGAAGCTAGACGGCAATTATACTAGAATGCTGCGAGCAATATTGAACAAGTCCTGGCGGCAACACCCCACAAGGGACCATCTGTACGGCCACCTGCCTCTCATCACGAAAACTAACCAAGCTAGACGAACCAGACATGCAGGACACTGCTGGAGAAGCAGGGACGAGCGCATAAGTGATGTACTCCTATAGAGCCCCACATAAGGCCGAACAAAAGCAAAAGCTCGAACATCCATACAGCAGCTATGTGAGGATAAGGGATGTAGCCCTGAAGACCAACCGGAGGCGATGAACGATAGGGAGAAGTGGCGAGAGAAGGTCAGTGATATCCGTGCTAGCAGCACGACACGATGAGGATGATGATGATATCTATTGTTGGCTCCATTTGTTTTACATCATTGCCTTACACAGTCATATAATATATTTTTGGAAATATGAACGGTGATTTACTGATTAAACGATTAGCGGCCCTTTTCTCTCCATATAAAATCTCTTCCTTTGTTTTGTATTTCATTAAATATCTATCACTGATCCAACGACTATCGATAACATCTTTTCTGAATTCTGATGATGGTTTATTAAAACCGAAACATTAGAACATCGACTTTCTCTCATATTAAATTCTTCACTTTAGATTACTTTGTTTTTCAATTTTTCTCCAAATAAACATATACATATATATATATATATATATATATATATATATATACGTGGTGCCTTCAATAAGTTTCCAGACCTTTTTGTACAGGCATTTAAAATTGTCATAAACTCTTGAAAATTCAGTGTCTTATTGCTATATATCTTATGAGATGACTGACCAATTTTTATGATTTCAGGTTCAAATGAACAGCTACAGCAGAAATTGAAACACACTCTACTAAAACTTGATTGTCAAAGCTGGTGAATTTCAAAAATGCAATCTGGACTTTAGAAGAACGATATGCAATAAAATTCTGTTTTAAACTTGGAAAAAATGCCATGCCATGAAAGCTGGATCTACAGCTATGACCCAGAGACCAAGAAACAGAGTTCCCAATGGAAGCATGCTGGCTCTCACAGACCCAAGAAGGCCAGACAGAGCAAATCCATCCACAAACTTTTGATGATCCCTTTTTTTGACAGCACTGGCATGATCTTCATAAACTGGGTTCCCACTGGACAGACAGTCAACAAGGAATACTATGCTGAGGTTTTAAGGGAGTTCAAGAAGATATTCCCTCTGAAGAGGCCAGCACTCTTCAAATTGGGTCAGTGGCATTTCCACCAGAACAATGCACCAGTCCACAGCTCAACCCTTGTCACAGACTATTTGACCAAGATGGGTATCAAGACAGTTCCTCACCCTCCCTATATTCCAGACCTTGCTCCCTGTGATTTTTGCTTATTCCCTAAGCTCAGAGGATGTCGTTATGAGACAATTGAGGAGATGAAAGAGACTGTGACTTCCATGGTGCCTTCCAGAAGTGGTTGGAACGGTACAAGTGCATTGCAGCCGGAGGAAATTACTTCGAAGGGGACTAGAATTTCATGTGTGTATTATCAATAAAAGAGCCCATACAAAAAAAAGTCTGGAAACTTATATAATTATCCTCGTATATATATATATATATATATATAACTTTCTGAACAATTTACTCCTTTTAATTTTCATTCCTTCTTGTTTTATTTAATCAAATTCAAGGATTTTTCCATGATTATTCGCTTTATTTTAATTCAGTTCGATACATTACAACAGGTTTCTGCTCGCCAACAACTCATATTTTCTATTTCAAACAGTATTTTTACATATGAATTATTATTATTATTAGTAGTAGTAGTAGTTTTTCACTACAGCCTTGTCTGGTAATCTTTCCCCGGAATCCGAGTGACAGCGAGTCTCCTCAGATATGTAGGACTTGACTCAATATTCTAACCATTCTCAATAACGATGTAATCTGGGTGGTCCTGATTCTTCCTCTGATTTACAATTCTTCCAGTTCCCTTTGCAAATCTCTGGAGACCGTTCCAAGAGCATCAATTTCAGTTAGTATCATCGTTCTTTTTCATGGTCCACAGCTTTTTCACTTTTCTGGTTGTTTTTCACACTAGAAGTAACATGTAACTTTCACTGAAGTCTGAGTGAGAGCAAGTCATTCTCCAAAGCTCCAGCATTACTGAAGCCTCATCCATCAGATTGATGAGTGTCATATCCAGGTCACTCATAGGAGGAGCCTTACCCCTCTGTAGAGATGCAGTCAGTGCATTCTGCAGTCCCAGCCGAATGGGCCAGGGATTATTTCGAGGATTCCAACTATGACTGGTATCACTGTCACTTTTATGTTTCATTTTTTTTATCTCATTTGTCTTATTTATCGTTTTTCTTTGAGCTTTGATGTCAGTCAGATACGCGACTGCATTTACGAGACACCAATGTTGTCCAGTTCCCGTCGAGAACAGTTCATTACAACGCTCTCTACATTGTAATATTTTGTTTAAAAGTTACAAATGTCACATAAGTAAAAAAAAACAAAAAAAACAAAAACATATATAAGTGCAGAAAGTGAACTATCTACTTCAAAGGATTGAGTGAATTTCCAAAAGACTACGTTTGGTTTGGTTTCTTTAATCACATCGGTTGTTTTCGTGAGTTATCTAATGCCAAAGTCACCCATGAAGAAGAACCGTAGTGGTACTATGTAACAGCAAGGGGAATCAGAGAATCCATTCTTTTCCCAAGAGAACGTAATAATGCGACTACAGTTCGAACTCGCTTACAACGATATCACAGTACAGCACGTTAGCCACTACGCCACGGAGACTCTCTCTCTCTCTCTCTCTCTCTCTCGAAGACTAGAATATACAGTAGACTGTATAGTGTAATTATTAAAAGAGTAGTTGGTTTGGTTTGATTTTATGGCATATCAACCATTGTGAGTTATTTAATGCCAAATCCTTTTTATACATTATATATCAAATATATATATGATTTGTCAACACATTTTGTTGATGACATTTTTTAACGGGCCTAAGTTAAATGGTTGCAAGTATTGCTATTTATCACTAACAATTCGATTAAGTATCTGTCATTTGTTTACACACAATTAAATGATCAAACAGTTCTATTTCAAACAATTCAATTTAGCATAAGTTATTTATTTGCTTTCAGTTTAAATTTCAAAGTTCTATTCGACCCTTAGATATGACTACTGTATATTAGATGCTATCACTCCAAGCCAGAGTGGACCTGAGAGCAATGGCAATGAAGGGGTACCACCAAAGCTACAGCATTAGTGGAGCTTCACTATCAGATTGTTTAATGTCATATCAGGACATTCATTGGTGGTGGTCTTACCCCTCTATAAAGATGCAGTCGGTCCGATAAAAATTGTTGAAATACACTTCACACGAATCAATATCCATTCCGGCATTTAAACTTAGAAGGTTCGATATAATTAACAGACAGTGAAGATCTTTAAGGGTTTTTAATGTTTTCTCGTTCGGTGTTTTCTCCCTCTCGGTAAAGCTTAAAATACGGTAACTCTATCTCCAGCAGAATGGTAAGAGCCCCCATCCACCCCCCAAAAATAGGGGGTGACCTGGGTATAACACTTAGCTGCCTCTAATGGTCAGGCTCCCTTTCAAGAGATCTAGTGAGTGTGGAGTATCTCTTCATTGCAATTACTCCCAAATCCACTCTGATACGGAGTGGGTGTACCTATTAGGCTCCCATCTATGGATCAAATAGAAATGTTTGAAAATGATTTATATTCGATACTGCCTAGTCGAGTGGTGCAGTAGAATACACTGACTATATCTTTACCGAGGGATACGACCTTCACTCCAACGAATGTCCAGATATGACACTAAACTTCATCTGATGGTGAGGCTTTAGTTCTGAAGCTTTGGGGAATATGGAGTAGGTTCACTCTCACTCGCAGGAGTAGTACTTGTGAGGGTCCCATCTCTGGGTAAAATAGAATTATTTAACCATTTAACTGCGTGCAAACAAATAACTGATGTTCAATTAAATTGTTAGTTTGAGATAACAATACTTGAAACAATTTAACTGTGGACAAATAAATCAGTCCTGGTTTGTTTAAAATGTTGCCTACTAACTATTCGTTAACGAGACCTAACCGATAAAATGAAACGCAGCTTCTGGAAATCAGACCTAACCGATAAAATGAAACGCAGCTTCTTCCAGGCAGCGGTCACATCGATACTGCTATATGGATGCACTACATGGACGTTAACAAAACGGCTGGAGAAGAAACTGGATGGCAATTACACAAGAATGCTGCGTGCAATCCTGAACAAGTCCTGGCAGCAGCACCCCACAAGACACCAACTGTACGGCTACCTGCCACCTATCACGAAAACTATTCAAGTTAGACGAACCAGACATGCAGGACACTGCTGGAGAAGCAGAGATGAACTCATAAGAGATGTACTCTTATGGATCCCCACACATGGCCGCGCAAAAGCAGGACGACCAGCTCGAACGTACATTCAGCAGCTATGTGAGGATACAGGATGTTGTCCTGAAGACCTACCTAGGGCGATGAACGATAGGGAGGAGTGGCGAGAGAGGGTCAGGGATATCCGTGCTACCAGCGCGATATGATGATGATGATGTATAAACAGGATTTGGCATAAAATAACTTACAAGGATTGATATACCATGAAATCATGCCAACAAACCATATCTAATCGGACTATTAAGAAACAGCAACGCAAAAAATGTAAATATGAACGAACAATGAACGCGATTCTCAAAACTCTAGGCATAAAATAACCCCAGATGTGTTGACAAGACTTTCTGAGACATTTTTTTCTTTTACTTTTAAAATACACACTTCTAATGTATGAATAATGTTTGCGATGGATGGTGTAGCCCTTCCCAGCTGCTCTTAAAGCGTCAGTGACATTAGCAATTTTTTATATTCTTTTAGAATCCAAAAAATGAAAGGAAGAGAAGTCTCTGGAGGCTAACTTTTTGTATTAGTGTTTTGTATTCTAAAGCTTTAATTTAAATTCCAAATATATCCGTTCTCCATATTCTCAACTTACAGCGCTTGACTGTGGGCTTGGTAGGGAGTTTTATTCGGTTGAAATCTGCCCCTCCAGTCGATAAAATAGCCTAAATATTCACACGCTGATAAGAAACGGGAGACTGATTTGAATGACATCACGAGGGAGTGGCAAATTTGTTTTTGTTTTCCCTTTTTTTATATTATTTATTAATCTATTTATTCATTTTATTTTATTTTATTTTACTTTACTTTTTTTTAATAAGTTGACAACCAACTTTAAAATATGACGTAACTTCCTCTGCGGCGGTAATTCCTGCCATTCGTCAAATAAACCTAAGGTTACGTCTCAACACTGACCGACTTTTTTCTTTCTTTCGCTTTTTCTCCGCCTCTAACACATGCTTTGTTTATTTTGTCTTGTTTGCGGTACGGAGATGCCATAAGATATCCTGTTCCTTAACCACTCATTTAGCTTTCTACTATCGTGGGTTTAAATACAATCGCATATCTCTCATCATTATCAAGTTGAACTGACAGCATGGATTCCCTTGACTTGCTCTCACCATCCATCCCTATCAGGCGTCGCTCTTGCTAAGTCCTCTAGACAGCATCCTGTGTCCACGCAGAGCTGATGAATGTAAATTTTTGCTTGTCGACCTACACAGGTGTTCCCATACGCGAGAGTTCTTTGAAGAACGTTGCTTATGAGTTGGTCTATACTTCGCCGCCCGTGCCCTGCGTCATTTGTTCGTCTTACTTAGATGATTTGTGTGATGGGAGGTTAGAAGCCATGCATCTACTGTTTCGTAAGGTGTTACTTCCTGGATTTGTTCAAAACGGCAGGCAGCATCGTTGTGTAGTTCACTTTTTCTTCAGTAGTTTCATTAAATTTCAAGTAGTGCAACCATACAATTGTACTTACACGGGCACAGCTTGAAAAAATGTTGTCGTTGTATATCAGTTTGGACCTAGTGAATAAGCAGTGTGATAACACTGAACAGATTTGAAAGGAAGTTTATTCTAGCTCATGTCCACTCTATATAAGAACTGCCAAGTCGACGGGGCTTGGAATACGCAGACAATATGGTCTTCAGAGGGGTAAGACCTCCCCCAGGGATGTCCTGGTCATGAGACTAAACAACATCTGATCGTGCGACTCCAGTTCTGAAGATCTTGGGAGTTGTGAATACACTTTCACTGAGACCGTTCACACCACAGCATTGTTAAGATCTGCTAAAATATTCAGCAGAGTCCTGGAGACCTGAGGACACTAGCTGTCACTCAGACTTCAATGAAAGACCGCCAGATAAAGCTGGTGTGAAAAAACTCTCAAGGAACTAAATAATACTAGTGATATTTGCACAACCCGAAAACCGTCCTGGAGAATGAGATGCACAAACTTCTTCGGGATTTTGAGAAGACCAGACTTAGAGATAATCAACAGAAAAAAAAAAGAACTTGCCGAATTATGGACTTTGCCGTCCCAGCAGACCATAGAGGGAAAATGAAAGAAAGCAAACAGAGAGATAAGAACGTATACCTTGCAAGAGAACAAAAACAAACTATGGAACATGAAGGTGACAGCCTTTCCATTTGTGGTTGGTGCACTTGGGACAATACCCAAGGGATTAGTAAAGGGACTAGACGACTTGGAAATAAGCGGACAAGTAGAGACCATCCTGACTACAGCATAATTAAGATCGGCCAGAATACTGAGAAAAGTCCTGGAGACTCGAGGAGACATCGTGTCATTCAAACTCCAGTGACAAACCATCAGCTAACGCTTTTGTGAAAAACTCTCAAAAGAATTAATGATAAAGACAGCCAAAATAGAAAGAAATAAAAGCGCAAAGACTAAATCAATAAGAATATGTCTGCAAACAAAATCCTTGACATAGACGACACCCATAAAGCATTAGAAATGCCAATATAGATATAGTAAAAACTAATCGATGACTGAAAAGTGCAAAACTTAGGGCAGAGATAGAGAGTTTAATAATAGCAGTTCAGGACCAGAGCCTACCAACTAGAAACTATCAAGCAGATATAATTTTAAAAAAAGATCCAACCCAAAATATAGATTGAACGAATAAAAAGCTGAATCAATCGGCTTCTTCGTGTCCGGTCACCCAATAGCATATAAAGAAAGATGGGATGAAATAAGGCATTACAATCATAAGAAAGTAAATAAATACCATAGAATACTGGATTGTCAAAAATGGTATGAACACCAAACAAAACCAATTACAAAAACAAAAGGAGCACTATTCTCTGAGACTTTGTGATCCAAACTGATAAAAAATAAATAGCAATAAGACATACAAAGTGGTTAAGGACTATAAAAGAAAAAACATGCCTTCTAATTGAGAAAAGAATATAATAAGTAAATAAAAAGACCAGGAAAAAGAAATTGATAAAATGTGGCACCTAAAACCTACTATCATACCCTTAATAGTGGGAGCCTTGGCTATGATTAAGAAAAGGACAGATAAAAAAACATTAACAAGAAACCTGGCAATCCCAAGATAAATGAAATACAAAAAATTGCACTTGGTGGAACTGCTCATCTCAGGAGAGTAATATCAATGGGAGTGAAAAATATCACCTAAAATTACCGATTACCCACCCAACTAGCCAATTTACAATGCTTGATCACGCAACCCACTTTGCACGATGAATATATTTTCTCTGTCGGTGCACTACTGTTGGCCAGAAACTACAGTCCTCATCAACTGGGACGAACATATAAACACGTCATTAATTAGAGAGGGGAACACATTTATCACGTAAAAACCCCAAACCCAACACAATCAGTCTCAAAGTCGTATCAGTGCTGATGCAAGGTAAGTTAAGTATTCGTTCATCCCGTGGGAACAACTGAAGAAAGAAAAATTATATATTTATATAAAACACTGACCTGCAATGTTTTCAAAGTCGAATATATAATAGCTGATTTTAAGGCATTATATTCCTTTTTTCTAATCAGATTAGATTTTTAAGATACAAGCTCTTACTTGAAATATGTTGAACAGTATTATAATTCTATTTATTTTCTTGTTAAATAAAACAAATAATGCTAAATTTAGTGCTAATATATTCGCAGAAAGCTCACATTGTGCCATGATGGTTTATCCTGGAACGTGAAAAACTGTCTTAATTCTCTCTCGCGGTCTCGATATCAGTAGAACGTTGTTCCTGGTGCCAAAAGATGTTTCTCTTTGAGATGTGAACCCAGCAGCTGAGCAGACTCATTTGAAAGGTTCAGGTCTCGTGTCAGGTTATTGAGTTCTGCTTGTGTCAAGGGTACTGGAAAGTCGTCCTCTTCTGGCTTGTATGCATCATCCCCAGCAACAACCAACATCTAACTATGATCTGAATCAGAGTTTTATTCCATGTTACCATCTGGCCATGGAATAGAAAGGTCTCGGCCATGTTGGATTGGTCTTATGGCAGAAGGAACACAAGGGGTATTGAACATAGTGCTTGTTCTTGTGATTTATTCCTTTTATATTTATCATGCAGAAATAGCAGTCCGTCATGTGATCTTTTCCAACCTTCCAGACCAACGTAATGGCAAATGGTATACTCTTCCTTTTACAATTCCTCCAGTCTCTCAAGTTCTCTACGCATTCTTATCGTGATCCCCTAATTTGACTCCAAAGTTACTGCGATACCTCTTCTTCACAAAGTCAGAGATTTTTGCTTGATAGAAAGAACCACATTACAAACAGACACGACAGAACCTGTCAGAATTATTCATATACTTGCGACCCATTCTTACAGGAATACAAATGTCAAGCTGAAAAGAGAAATAAATCAGCTCTCAGCTCGTCGTTGTTACTTGACACAGTACATTAAAATCATTTAAAGCTGAGGGATAAGCCCTGCCGCCCCTCTACGTATGTGGGTGTTAGCAAATAGCGTGGTACATTGTAGTTATGTACACATACAACATTATATGCTCTACTAAACATCGGGCACCCACGATCAGCTGTGACAAAAAGAGTTCACAGGTTTTTGAATAAGTGCTTTTTTGTGTGTGTACAATTCGTTGTGACATATATAAGCACATCTTAAAAAACCAGACATGACCAAACACAATGAATGGTTTTTTAAAATTTGAAAAGTTTGAAATCGAAGTGATTGTTTGTATAAAAATGGATTAGGCATCAAATAAATTACAAAGGTTGATATGCCATAAAAACCCAACCAACCAACCTATTTCAAAATGTCTGAGAGCGACACATTTTAGTTTTGGTTTCAGATTTTGCTTTTTACTTCTGTCATCTACTTAAGAAATTAAAAGAATTTTTTTTTTCTTTTACACTTGGAAACACTTTTACCATTATTCAATGAATTAGATAGAAGATCTGTTTATCTATTTTTTATCCTTCGAACTTATTTTATATTTATTAAAGAAACAAACTTTTTTCCGAAATTCACTGCTTAAAGATATCTTTTAGGAATCGTTTTTGTCTTTGAAGTTTATCTAATTTTTTTAGAATCCAAAGTTGATTTAATATTTTTCATTTAGACTTAAAATTTCGTTTATGTGTGGTTGTAAGTGTGTGAATGTATGTGGGTGTGTGGGTAAACGTGTATGTGTTATAGTTACATATGGATGTGTGTTTTTATGTGGTGACAACCAACTCTCTTATAATATAATACATACATATATATATATGAGTGACAACCAACAATATAATATATATATATATATATATATATATATATGACAACCAACAATAATATATATATATAACAACCAAAAATATTATATATATATATATATATGAGGTGACAACCAACACTCTTATAATATATATATATATATATAAGTGGCAACCAACACTCTTATAATATATATATATATATATATATATATATATATACACGACAGTCATTCAATAAAAGAAAGAGAATTTTCCAAAAGGTTTTCAAAAGAAAACACTGCTTTCGAAATTTTTTCTTTACCGGAGAGTCAATGTGCTTTCATTGTCAACTGCAGTGGAAAACCTATGTTTAATACATTTGTAAACATTTTTTTACTAAACATGCTCCTCCATTCACATAACACAATTTATGCGACTTGTTACATCACAATTGTTTTTTGTAAAAATTCATGCTAATCATAACAGATGTAATAAGATATGATTTATTTAACAAATATATCAAAACTTTCATTCACTCAAATGATTACAAATATAACAAGAAGGATTTATTAAACATTAACACTTTCTTTCTTTTGTAATAGTTCATAGTAGATATTTATAGCGGTGTGGTGAAATGGTTAATTGGTTAGCGCTATATTTTTTAAGGCAACAAATGAATTACGAAACTATTCTTTAACAACACACAACAGCGAAAGTTCTTTATTTTCAGCTTTGAGTATGGTTTGTTCTTGGTGCTGCAAGACTCGTGGTGGTTAGGCTTGTTGGATGTTTGAGACGAAATGGTTTAGCGGGATGTTGAGATGGCAGCGTGTTGTTGGACGTGTGAGGGAAGTATTCAAGGTCACCGTGTAGTTTTGTGTGTCTAGTAATTGGGGAGAGTATGCGTTATCTCCATTAATGTGGACCAGAGGTGAAATGGGAGCTAGTGTGTCGAGAGCGGGATTACGCTCGGATCGACATAGTCAATTTTGGGGTGACATAAAGTTGTGCCTGTGCGAGGCATGTTGAATGCGTCTAATTTATATTCAACTGGGATTCCTTGAAAGAAATCCATAAATTAGATGGTTCCCTCGTTGAGTGTCCATGTTGCTGCTGCTAGTGTTAAAGCCACCGTGAGAAGTCCACACTGGGTGGCTTGTTTAGCTAAAAAGCATCGCTAAGCAGGGACGACCAGAGGCACGTCTGTTCTGGTCGCCGTCTCAAGCTGAAGAGAGCGTGTTTGGCCACCCACCCGTTTTGCTAGCCGGAAATGAAGGTCCGGGCTGAATAGGATATGTCATCCTGATTGGGTGAAATTCAGTGTTGAATTAAATTGCGCGCCAAAACAAAATACGGGATTTTTCTCTTCTCTACATATTTATTGATCTTTTTATCAAGGATGTATTTGATCCATGCTAGCTCCCAACTTGGAGACCGCTGACGACTACTAACCCACGTCACACACAAAGCCAACCAACTAAAAACAACATAGACCCACTCACTTCCTGATCTGTATCTGGTGGATGAAAAGAACATGTATCTCTTCTAATCTACCAACTTCCTTTTAGATTAAAAAAGGAGACGCTGGTTATAATCGTCAGGAGAGGAGAATTTTTGGCAGTAGCAGAGACGCGGGTGTTAGGACGAAAGGGGTTCAGTTTTAATAAGTTTATCACATCTTTGTAACCCGTAATAAATTGTACAACAATAATAATAATGATAATAATAATAATGTATATGAAAGACAATTTTGTTGCACCTAAATTTCTTGTTTGTTGCTTTTGCTTTTTGTTGACTTTTGTTGACTTTTCGTTTCACTCAAAAATTTTCGTTCGCCACTTACCAATACGGATTCGGAAGCATATATGCTGAAAAAACTTATAGCGTTTCGAGGAATTGTTAAATTTCTCTATCACTATATTTTTTAGGCGACACAAATGAATTACGAAACTTTTCTTTAACAACACAACAAAGAAAGTTTTTATTTGCAGCATGGAATATGGTTTGCTTTTTGTGCTGCAAGACTCGTGGAGTTTAGGCTTGTTAGTGTTGTAGACGAAATGGCGTAGCGAGATGTGATGGCAGCGTGTGTTGCTGGACGTGTGGGGGATTGTGTTTAAAGTCACCGTGTAGTTTTGTATCTGGTATTTGGAGGAGAGTATGCGTTATCTCCATTAATGTGGACCAGAAGTGAAATTGGAGTTAGTGTGTCGAGAGCGGAGTTACGCTCGGATCGACATAGTCAATTTTTGGGGTGACACAAAGTTGGGCCTGTGCGAGGCATGTTGTATGTTTCTAATTTATGTTCAACTGGGATTCCTCGTAAAGAATCCATAAATTAGATGGTTCCCTCGTTGAGTGTCCATGTTGCTGCTGCTAGTGTTAAAGCCACTGTGAGATGTTCACACAGGGTGGCTTGTCTAGCTAAAAAGCATCGCTAAGTAGGGACGGCCAGAGGAACGTCTGTTCTGGTCGCCGTCTCACGCCGAAGAGACTGGGTTTGGCCGCTCACCCGTTTTGCAAGCCGGAAATGAAGGTCCGGGCTGAATAGGATAAGTCATCCTGATTGGGTGAAATTAAGTGTCGACTTAAATTGCGCGCCAAACCAAAATACGAGATTTTCCTCTTCTCTACAAACTCAATAATACCCCCAACAGCACATTCTAATGATTTCTTGATTTTATCTAATGCTTCACTTTGTTGGATGTTTATCATCCTTGTCAGTTGCTGGAGTTGTTAGCACTCGTAGTTTTACATGCTGTTAATGTTCGGAATTCACATATTTTGTTTCTACCGTTGCTAATGTTAACGAGAAAAATAAAAGCAGTTGTCACCTCGAAGTACACCCAACAATTATTCCTCGGTCAAACATCTCGTAAATTTATCCATTAATTTGGGGTATTTTAAATGGGTTGTTCTTATAAGCTTGCTAAGGTGTACTATTATTGCTGGTTACGGTTACAAACTCGCGTACGCGTCCACACACACACACACACACACACACTAACACATGCACCTACATAATATGTTATAAAATAATATTAAGCGACAAAGGCAAATTGTGGTCTGCCCCGTTACATTAAGAAGAAAGGAAAATACAGGAATGTGGACAAAAATATTGATGAGTTTCAACAACTTTAATGACCGCCAGAAAGATTACCCTTGTACTGTGAGTCGTACAATTGGAAGAAAACAGTTGCGAATGTTAGAGCAGGAATTCAGCACTCAACCAGAAGTTTCGAGAGGCATTTGGTCTAGGAGGAATAAATAGATGACAAAGGACTAGTCTCCAAAAGGAACAATGGCCCATGGTTGAATGATGCTCTCCTCGTATTGAATGTTAGTTTGTTTTGCTGATAGAATCAGTGTGAGAAGAGTCGGTCTGTCCTGCTCAAAAAATATGTCAGGAAGAGGCTGAGAGAGCGTTTGCGCGGCCTTTTATACAACCCGGAAAAGTCATCCGAGTAGAATGGCTTAAATCATCCCCATTGGACGAAAATACAAAATCGAAACCTCAACTGCCAAAATAATTTCCACACTAAATAATAATTTGAAATTCTTTCTTTCTGCTACAAATATAATGATTAAATAGGATAAAAACCTACGACTCAAAGTCTCATGTTTTCGATCATCTGGTGAATTATTATTCAACTGATGGGTTAAATACTAGCTCACCTGAGGATCGACAGCGTGAAACTTTGAGTTGTAAGTTTTTATTTTGTTTTATTATCATCTTATTGTATACTTAAAATATACTGCAATATCATTCTGCCTTTTCGTACATAGAATAGGGTCAAAATCTTACGGATTAAAAACGCTTTTTAATTTAATATATATATATATATATATATATATATATATATATATATATATATATATATATATATATATGCGTGTATGTTTACTTGTGTGTAACCCTAACCCGTGACCCGTAATTGGCTGAAAAACAACCAATCACGGGCCGCTATCAGCACATCTGCCGTACCACCACATGTGCGTACGTTTTTCAAACTAACATCCCTTTTCGCCCTTTGACGTCAACGATATAACACGGAATCTTGACTGCTGACGAAACATGCTACGAGTTCATATGGCGCTACATATGAGGATACTCTACGCACATGGGGACCCAGAATTCTCCTATTTCAAGCCTTTGAATCTGAAAGGACCAGCCACCAAAACAACAAGGAACTAAAAGAACTGTTACCAAGACAAATGCTATTGCTAAGTCTGCAGAAAACACATATTTTTGCTATTAGTCTTCTTTTCTTCCTTTTCTTTCTATTTCTCTAAATATGAACCCTTTTTTCAACCGATTCGTTGTTTTTTTCCTTTTCTCTTGTCACATTTCGTGCTAAAGTAAGCCTTAATTTTCCTTACACTGCAGATGTAGATTTTGTCCTATTCTTAACGGGTAAAATCCTAACAAAACATAATGATCAACATCAAGTGATACTGATAGCATGGAGTTCCCGGACTCTCTCTCTCTCTCTCTCTCTCTCTCTCTCTCTCTCTCTCTCTCTCTCTATCCGTCTCTATCGTCCATTGCTCTAGGCTGGTCCTATTGACTGCATCTAGTGTCTTCACAGAGTTGATGTATGTAAGTCTTTGATGGTCGGCCAACACTGGTATGTCCATGGGTAGGTGTCCATCAGAGAACATCATGTATGAGTTCCTTCTTTTTTCACCAGTAGTGCGCAACATGCCTTGTTCGTCTTACTTGGGTTGTTCGTGAGATGGGAGGTAAGTGGCCGTACAGCTCCCTTCTTATGGGATGTTGTTTCTATGACTTGCTCAAAACAGCATGCAGCATTCTTGAGTAGTTCCTCTCTAGCTTTTTAGCCACACATTTCGTTAGCGTCCAGGCGGTGCAATTATGTAGTAAGACTATTACTGTCACTGCTTGGAAGAAATCCCGTTTTATTTTATCAGAGAGATCAAATTTTCATATAACCGATAATCAGTCAATAGCAGTTCACACCTTTACTATGAGTAGGTTAACAACGCTTTCAGCAGATGGTTGGTTGGTTGGTTATGGCATATCAACCTTTGTAGGTTTTTAAGGCCAAATCTATTTTATACAAATAAACAGTTCTATTTCAAACAATTCAGTTTAGTATAAGTACTCATTTTAATTGTCAAAAACATTTCTATTTGTAGCTATTCAGTTTATCAAGCAGTTATATTTCAAGCAATTCAGTTTAGTATAAGTATAGTTTTTGTTCACACACAGTTAAATATCAAAATAGTTCTATTTCAAACAATTGAGTTTAGCGTAAGCACAGTTTCAATGCCAAAATCAATTCTATTTCAAGCAATTCAGTTTAGCATTAGTACACAGTTTAGTTCTATTTGACCCATAGATAGGATCCTACCAGGTGCTACCACTCTGGGCTACACTGGACCTGGGAGCGATGGCAATGAAGGGGATACTCCGTATTCCCCAAAGTTCCAGCATTACTAGAACTTCATCATCAGATTGTTTAGTGTCATATCAAGGACACTCGTTGGGGAATCTTACCCCCCTGCAGAAGTGCATTCGGTGTAATCTATAGCCCCTGCCGACTGGGCACTTCAGTGGGTGAGATATTGCTGGTGTTTCTATTTAGAAAGAAGTTAAGTAGTATAATTAGCATTTCCTATTTATCTCCATTATATCGAGAATTTGGTTGATTAAGAAAATGACGTTCAATGTGAATGCAGACATCACATAATCATTGTTCATTTGAAAATTAGACAATACATTGCCTCATATAATAAGTTGAGAAATTTTTAAATGTTCTCTTCAATAAAAATCTCATTATGATGTGCTTTTGTTTTTCTTTTGACGGGGGGGGGAGGAATACGGTTATATGGATATGGACAAACATAATAAGAATTTCATTAATATTCATAGTATATGAAGGTAACTTTTTTTTAAGTAGATAATTTAGAGTATTTATACTTTGATTTCTCGTTCTAAAGGAAATAACCGACCACTTAATCGTTGGAGGCCCATAAAACAGGGAAACCAAAACAATATAAAAAATTGAAGTATTAGTGAGGGTGTGCAGACTCCACAAGCACTATGTTGATTTGCACAGTTGAATTACAGTGAAATGAGAAAACCGAGACGACCGGCTGTTGTACAAGCAGCAATATTTTGCCAGACTCCGGTCGCTTGTCGGAGTCTGTCTTCATTTAATGTGTACCACGTTTTATTTGTATTATTGACCTGAGATAGAGAATTAAAAACAGTCCTTCTCCTATACCAGTGGCCTACGAAGACAAGATTACTTGGGAGAAAAGAGATGGATTTATGCCTTTCCCAAATGTACCTAACCTTAATTCGGAACTGAACAGTTTTACAAGAAAATTAATTGGTTCATGTTAGCCAGCACAAAGTTTCAGTTTGAAATCCTTTATCAAACTTCTTCACGGCTGAATAGAAATGTTTATCATATAAAGATTGAGTGGGAAAAATTGTTCCTCGTTCAAAGTTAAATTTGATACGACAGTATAAACTGACACTTGCGAAGTTCAATTTTTTATCTGAATTTGGATCATGAAGATTTCATTTCCTTTGTTAAATAACAATCGACTTTTTCGTTTGTTAAAACTTATTTTCTTATTTAGGTAAGTTTATTCAGTCGAGTACAAAAACACAGGGTAGTCACAGTATATTGTGTTCCTAAGATGTTGTTCATTTAAATAGGCACGTCAATAAATCCATAGCCTGACGATGAAAAAAAGTATTCATTTTACATAACAATTATTTCATTTTCTACAGACTCTTCTTCCTTTTCAGTGCAATGGAGTGAATATTAACTACATAGATTTAACATTACAATTAAATAATTTACATAAAAACTCAGCTTATGTATCAGACTACAGACTTATTCATTCCAACCTTGTAAAAATAGACTAACTTCAATGATCCAACGATTGATTAACTGATTTTAACGGCATGTCAACCCGTCTTGGGTTGTTCTATGCCTTAAGATTAGGAAATCATGTTCAGTGAACGTTTGTATTTTACGTTTCTTGAAGTTGTTTCTTAGAGTTTTTTTTTTTCACACATTTATAAGATATCAAGTATTCCTATCTAATACTGATAATTTTGTACACAGTTGTATGGTTTCAAGTATTCCTATCTAATACTTATAATTTGTACAATTATACGGTTTCAAACAACATACAAGGGCGAGTCAAAAGTTCTGCTATATATTGGTACGCACTAGTTTACAGTCCGTATATCACGTAAATGAAGCAATTCAAGCCATGACAGGTACCCGATGTAGTTACCCCTATCCCCACCAGCTATGGGCTAAATAGCAAAACCATTTTCCTTCTACAAAGATGGCTTTGACATTAAATAACCCACGAAGGTTGATATGCCATTAAAAATTCAACCAGACCAAATCCATGTGGTTGGTAGTATAGTGGTAATTGGTGCGCTGCCAATTTGTGCTTTGCTTCACTGCATGTGTTATTTGAATCACATACAGATGAAAATATCCAACGGAGCCTAGTTCAGGAACTTATGCTTTACGAATTCAAACTTGGCTATAACGCTGAGATAAGTGACCAAAAACATTTGTTGTGCAAAAGTTGAAAACGAGTTGCGCACGGAGAGTATCAGGTGAACTCGGCATCTCACAGTCTAGCGTGGTTGGACACCTTCACGGCAAAAATAACTCATGTTACCAAAATGTGACAAAACTTTTGGCTCACTCAAATAAATGATTGAACAGATCTATTTGACCCCTGGACGGGACACCAGCAGATCTGTTTGACCCCCAGATGGGATCCTAACAGATCTAT
>OY757909.1:979049-986549 GCA_963585895.1 Sepioteuthis lessoniana
TTTAACTTACTACTAAACTAAAGAAAGGCAGTATTTTCTAAGTTGTGAATTTAACCCTTCAGTTTTTTTTAGCTTTATGGGTCTATATATATATATATATATATATATATATATATATATATATATATATATACTCTGTTTTCAATATTCTTACAGTTCAAAATTATATGATCTTGACCAGTGGTTACCAACCCCTTTTTTTCCTATGGACCTCTTGATTTCTATTTTTACTTTGGTAGACACCTATTAAGAAAATCTTATGTTTAAATATTATTAGAATTTGTACTTTAAAAAATATTCAAGAATTTCGTGAATTGTAGAAGTGTAACTAATTCAATAAACTTAAACAAGTAACTAAATTCTCTAGAAAACGAATGTTCACTAATAAAATAAATCCAAATTATTCAAGGAAAAATTTATCTTTTAAAAAAGTACCTTTTTAGTGCTTGTCTTACCTATAAGCAAAATATGCCACAGCTTACGGCCACACACCTTCAGGGCTTCATTTTTTATTGATATATTTTTATTTTATCATGAGATTTCATTCTTTTACACTTATTCTTTGAAAATTATATATATATATATATATATATATATATATATATATATATATATATATAATTTTTTTTTCTTTATCACGTTTTTGCCGAAATTTTTCAGAGAAGGGCCTTAAGTGTGTGTGTTCGTGTGAGATCGGAGCTTATTTACCGAGATGAAAATTTGTCCGGTGTCTCGTGTGATGTGATGGTTCGACAAGCAGGCGCTAACAAACCGTTACCAGTGAATTCGATTCTCACTTAGTGTTCTATAATTGTGGTTTGGGGTTACAACTAAGCTACGTTTAACTAATAGCATACTTATTTTTGGCTTTTTGTTAAACTTTGCAAATTTCTTTTCGTGTAATTTACTAAAGAGATTGTTTGCTTTAACCTGACTATTAGCCTATTGAGTAGTGTTCGCCAATGGTCCGGGAGACCGGGGTTCAATCCCAGATCGAGTTATACCAAAGACTCAAAAAATGGTACTTGATTCCATCTTGCTTAACACTCAGCACTATAAGATTAAAAGGATCAAGAGTAAAGTGGAGCAATCCAGGGAATGGAGTAGTGCCCTTCCCTACACCTCGGTGTAGTAGCTACTGAAAAGGGAGCCTTCGGGTCACTCTCGACTAAGGTCGCCAACTTTACTTACTTGGTTGGTTGGTTGGTTGTTTTTATTTGGTTTGTTTTTATTATTTATTGAGAGATTGTTCCATGGATCTGAGATTCTGGATCACGAAAGAAAAAACAGTTTTAGAAATGTGCAATTTAAGCTTTTTCTTCGAGTTTACAACAGTTTTCCTGATTATCATTATTCATGGTTTTCTTCCATTTTCATTATTTCTGGTTTTAATTCGTTTTTTCTTTTGTTTTCTACTCTCCCCCCCCCCTCTCTCTCTCCAGCTGACAACGGTTTAACATTTTTTTAAACTCTAAAATTAGTTCTGTGAATTTCCAGTCAGTTATTATGATTGTTAAGGCCTTTTCAAATAAAATGATTCTGCAAACAAACTTAACTGAAACCTTCAATACAATGTTTGTCGCCAGAAAAATGAACTCTCGCAGGAGCGTATACATGTTACCTACTCTTCTTAATGGTCAATTCTGGGATTGATCTTCTTCTTCTTCTTCTTCTTCTTCTTCTTCTTCTTCTTCTTCTTCATCATCATCATCATCATTAATAATAATAATAATAATAATAATAATAATAATAACTACAGCAAACTAGCACAAAAAGAGTATAAAACTAGACTAGGTGGGGAAGGTGATCCACAGGGAATTGTGCAAGAAATTTAAATGTTACCACACTACTCAATAGTATATACACAAACCAGAATCCGTCCTGAAGAATGAGGCGCATAAGATTCTCTGGGATTTCGAGATACAAACACATCACCTAATCCTGGCTAGGAGACCAAACCTAGTGATAATTAATAAAGAGAGAGAGAGAGAGAGAGAGAGTTTTTCCCATAGGATGGTTTGCCGTCCCTGCGAACCACACAGTGAAAATCAAAGAAAGCAAAAAGAAAGACAAGTTCTTGGACCTTGCCAGAGAACTAAGAAAGCTGAGGAATATGAAAGTGACAGTGATACCAATTGTTATTGGCGCACTTAGAACGGCCTTCAAAGGCTTGTGTTTTGTTTTTGGCATTTTTTAAATAATCACCCAGAAGCACAAAATAAAAGTTATTTCTACAGTCATCATTTGAACTTTTATAGAATCATTGAGAATTATTTTTAACCCAATAAAGATCATCATTTTTTTCTTTTTTTTTTTTTGTCACAATCAATTTCGACTCGATATCAAATACAAATTAGACAACATAATCAATTTGACAATTGTTGTTGTTGTATTATTATCATTTTTATTTTGTTTATTTATCATTTTTCTTTTGTTTTGTTTTAATCAAGATTTTGAGAAATTTATTTATGGTTGATCCTTTTATCGAACACACACACACACACACACACACACACACACACACACACACACACACATATATATATATATATATATATATAGATAGATAGATAGATAGATAGATGAATAGGTAAAATAGCACTTTATAGTCAAACAAAATTGTAAACAAGGCTTAAGATAGATAGGATATATACGTCCTAAAACTATCCATAATTTTTTTCCTTTTTCTAAAATACTAACAAGGAAGAAAAAAACTAAACTAATTTTTTCGTTTTTTAATCTATAATATATATATATATATATATATATATATATATATATATATATATATATATAGCGAGATACTTATGTTGGTATGTGTTCAAAAAAGGTAGAGTGACTGTTGTGTCCATCTTCAAATGAGATGAACCTAATTATTTGACAAATCAGCTATCTAAATTCTAGTTTCAAACACCAACCATTAATACAGTTAGTAAAACGACTGATTACCCAATTTTATCCAAATAATCGATTGTGAGTGAACGTGCGCTTCAAATTGGCCCCAATGGGAATTTGAAAATTACTCCAAGTATTATTTACTTAAAATTGGTAGCGTCGAAAAACAAAAGGAAAACAAAAAAGACTAAGGATATGAAATATAAAATAAAGGTAATAAGAAAAATATAAGTCATTATTTTTATTTTTTATTATTTGATTTAACATAACCAAACATTATTTTTTATGAATACTTATTGTTCTAATCTCAACTTTGAAGTATTTAAAATCAAGATGAAAGAAGTACGAATCAAAGTTGATAGATAATATGTTTGATCTAATATTAGAAATAAAACTCAATATTATTACTAATTTACTTACAAAAATAATGACAAATAATGATATTGAAAAATTGTAGCATAACTTTGTGTTGGGGGTTAGACCAAAAGCTCGAAAGATTAGTTCGATTTTTACAAGTACTTTATATCTGAGATATATCAGAATAATTTATACTCAGACTTAAGCACAACTTGGTGTAGTTGACTGGTTAGAGAGCTGGGCGATCAGGCAATTGGGAGTAAATTCGATTCCTACAGGGTGCCCCGTACTTGTGGTCTTGGCCCAAACTAAGTTAAACTTAATAAATGACAACTATCTCTGGAAATGTCTCCTAATCAGTGTGGTCTACAATAGCAGGCTTGTATCGTAAGAACACAAGTATCGCCAGTTCGATCCTCGCCGGCTATTTGTATCAAAAAGTAAATTTGACTTATACATATACACCTTTTAAGTGAATGTTTTCCGGAGAAAAATGTAGGTATATGTGTATATATTTAAGTGTATTCTTCTCTTTCTGTGCTTGGCAGTACCACAACAAGTAAACGACAGTCCCTTATTTTGCTGTTTGAAAACAGATATATTAGTTTGGTTTAGCACATCAATCTAAGTGGGTTATCTAATGCCAAAACCCACTTCAAAGGTAGAATTCCGAAAGTGATCGTAGTAGCGCGACCGGAAATTTTTCAAAAGATGATATGTACATTTTAAAAAAGGAGAAATAAATTATGAACTGATATAACTTTAAACAACTATATCGATATTAAATTAATACCAATGAAGAGAAAGAAAAATGAATAAAGTTAATTAATAAGGGAAGCAATTTTGTATTCCGTTGTTTTAGTAATTTACTAAGCTTTTTGCTTAGATGCGGCACAAGGCCATATGAATGAAGCACCCAGTGAGACTCTTACTCGTTAAGGTTTGCTAGTCTAGCTTGCTAACTATTTTTAAAGAAAGGAGGAGTGTAAGTAGATTTTTTTTAGCTGTAATAAGTTCAGTAGAGTAGACAGTATCAGCAGCAGCATCTCGGGCTTATATAAAGGCGCCACTGATTTTGTTCAGTTATCAAGCGTCAAGAAATTAAGTGGTTGCTTTCCCGTAATTCTACGAAACCAACACTATTTTCTTTTTTTAATACTTGGAAAAACATTCATCTCACAAAGAGTTAAATTTCAACTACCGCAATTGTAGACTAAACTAATCTAAGTTTGTGAATATTTTTTCTATTCACAAATTTAAAAAAAAAAAAGATTGTTTTCAACCATTTGGACTTCACGTTAACACTTGTGCTTTGCTACCTGTTATTTCTGTTTTATTTTTAAAATCAACACTTTCTTTTAAAAGATGGCTTGTCACGTCAGTAAGTATTATTTTAGATTTTTTTAACCAACTTTATCATAGCATCTTTTTTGACAATTTCTGTCAAAATTTATGAGATAAGTAATCATTATTCATTCATTCTTTCTTTCTTTCATTCATTCATTCATTTTATATCGTATTATTGTTCTCGCTTGTTGTTTTAAAATGTTTTTGTTATTGTTATAAATGTTTCGGCTGTTCTAAACACCGGCTTTCTTCAGGAATATGTTTATTCGGTAACTTTTTTTTTAATTTTGAAGTGAACTTTTTTTCAATCCATGATGATAGGCTTTTCTGTAGATCGAATAAAAGGGTTCACACTCTGAATGAAAAAATAAATCAATGAAATAAAAATAAACTTAGAAAGTCTGAAGCACGCAGATTCAGCAGCCGAAACATTGTGACAATTTATTAATTTATTTTTTTTTATGCGAACGCTATTGTATTCGGACCCGTACGGAAGGGACGTATTACTTCTAGAGTTTTGGAAGCCCTTTATTGGGAAATTATTTTATACCTCCTGAAGAGGACACTTTCAACGTCATTAATATTTAATCTCAGTAGAAATGCTGATGGATAATGATTGTTTTTTTTGGTTTCTTTATTTAATAGCATATTAACCTTTGTGGGTAATTTAATGCTAAAGCCTTCCTTATAGAAAAACAGTTGTGGTACTATTTAACCCATAGCTTAAGGGAATAAGGGGATTCATACCTTTCCTAAGGGGTTTAGTTCAAAAGTGAACGTAATAGCGCCACTAGGGTTCGAACTTGTTGCAGTCCAGCACTTTAGCCACAGTGTCTTCACCTTCTGTCAATGTTATTCACAGAAAGCTTGACAGGGCCGGCCTTCATGGTATTTTCCCAACGGCCCATATTTATGTCTTTGTCGTTTGACCCTTTTTGTTGCTCCGGTCAGTGTGTGTGTGTGTGGAGGGGGCTAAAAAACTTATTTCTTTAGCATAAGCAGTTTAAACTTTTTAAATCCGTATTCAATACTTAGTGACTTGATTAAATTAATTGACTTATTCTCAATCTGACAATTTATTCTTAAACAATAAAACCTAAAAACACAAATATAATCACTGGTCATTTATCCCAGGTTTATTTATTCTATTATTATAAGAACGAACCAATTTTTTTTTTTTCGTTAATTTACTCGTTTGAGACTTTTTTTTTTTTTTTTTTTACAATTGTCACAAGTAATTGCTACGAGCCTTTTTTTTTTTAATTTTTTAATTTTTTTCTTTACTTTAAAGTTCGTGTTTTATCAATCATTAAGTTTTCGGAAGATTTACAAGAAATATCCTGGAAAATAAACCTGTTTATTAAACTGTTAAAGAAAAAGAAAAAGTTAAATTAAGAATAATATAAATAAATAAATGTACGAAGTTTAAACGTCGAACATGCTTGAAGTAGTAAATCGTAGTAGTGTGACGTCAGTGATGACAAATAGTTTTCTCAACCAATCAAATTGCAGTTCTCTCCTCACGCGCATATCTTCCCATTATTATCACTTCAAGCACATGTTCGTTCTTACAGTCGGGAATTTTCCAACGCATATTGTTGTAATCCACTTATTTATGAAGAGTGTGCAGTTATTCATTTTATCGATTTGTCAAGTCTGCCCAAGGGAAATGATTGATCAGTCATTCTGAATTTATCTTGTTTTATTGGCTTGGCGAGCAGGTTTTTTTTTAATTCTATATTTAACTTCACCACTATTACTGTCTTTTGATCAAAACAATATAAGCCAAATAAACACAAACACGCATTTAGATTAATCTGTTTTGCTGTTTTTGGGTTTGTTTGTTTGTTTTTGGCTTTTAAAAATGTTTAATAACTGTGTGTAATCAGGGTGATAGTTAAGATTACAATAGTTTTAATTCTTTCAACGTTGAATCAATCTTGCAAAATGAAAGAAAATTGTTTGGTACTTCTTCGTGTGCAGAGTCAACTAAGGGTTTAGCTGAAATTCTAACAGTGCTTCGGACGGAAGAGCAAAACGCCATTTGTTTCATTCTTTCCTAATTAATGAAACTTTCTTGCTGTCTATCCAATTCCGTATAGTATTAATCATTGTAAGTTCTAAATTGCTTTAAAATGAAGAATTGCAATATTGTCTTCTAACGAAAAAATACCCTGAGTTGTACTGGGTTTTTGGATATTATTCTCTAACAACTTATGCCTGCCCGAAGAAAGACAATTGCAATCGAAATACTGTTGCTTAGCTTAAATTACATTACTAACAATATTCGAATTATTGTTTTCATCTTTATTGTTATACTTATAACGTTTCGGCCATCTTTATGTCAAACTCTTGAACCTACACAGAACCTCGAACTGAACCCTTAATTTAATCCACACGGGTAGATTGATCGGGTACTAAGTGTTAAGCTCTAAAGTATTCCTTGTTATTTATCTGTTGTTAGGATTGAACCTGCGACCTCCAGATGATTTCACTTTAGAAGCACTTTTCACTTTTGAAACACCTGAAGGTTATTTTTTCTTATAGGTATTTATCAATAACGTCTGGATAATTTCGTGGTATTTCAGTGTTATCTTGCATCTTTTGCGGTAGATAACCTTGAAATTCAATGCCTTTCTCCAGAAATCACGATTATTAATTGTTTAATTTTGTCTTGAGAAAGTGAGAAGTCCCCAAGGGCAAAAGTGTTGGACTGTGGCCTCTTGAAATAAACGAGTTAAGACTCCATTCGTATTATTGCGTTTATTTTCGCATTAATACCTTTGGGAAAGGTATGAAATCCTTTATTATGGTTAAATAGTATCACTGCTATTCTTCTACAAAGACGGCTTTACCATTAAATATCCTACGTAGGTTGATATATCAAAATAAAGAAACCAA